>WOVY01005534.1:0-33961 GCA_013436015.1 Rhipicephalus annulatus
TCTTGAGGGATAGTGGCAATCTACCTGTCACAATTTGAGAATTCTTGCCAAATGGGCTCCACCCCATTCTTATTCTTCTAGGTACTTTCAATCTCGTGGTTCGGTTCCGCGGTTATTACCCTGCCTTATGTAAAAAGCTCTTTTACAACTCGAAGTGCACTATTACCTATCTCGAAGCGCTGCTCTCTTCCGAGGTTGTTGCACATTACTTTCGTTTTAGGCAAGTTAATGTTAAGACCCATTTTCTGCTCTCCTTCTCTAACTCCGTAAGCATGAGTTGCATTTGTATCCTGAGTTACTCAGCAATGCAATGTCATCGGCGAAGCGCAGGTTACTAAGGCATCTCTCTCCATTACTCTTATCCCTACTGTTCCCATTCTAGGCTTCTGAAAACCTTTAAGCACCCGGTAAACAGCATTGTTTGATTGTTCCCCTGCCTTACACCCTTTTTGATTGGTGTTCTGTTGCTTTTTATGAAGCACTATGGTAGCAGTTGATCCCGTGTAGATTTCTTGCAGGGTGTTTATATATACGTCATCGACGCCCTGATTCCGCAGTGTCTCTTTGATGACTGATATTTCTACTGAATCAAACGCCTTCTCGTAATCTATAAAGGATATGTAGATTACGAGAAAGCATTGATTCAGTAGAAATATCAGCCGTCATGCTGAAAATTAGTATGCGCAAAACGAAAGTAATGTGCAATAGTCTCGGCAGAAAACACCGCTTTGCGATAGGCGGAGAGACGCTGTAAACTAAAGGAATATGTCTACTTAGGACAGGTAGTAACAGCAGAGCCGAACCATGAGAGTTAAATAACTAGGAAAATAAGGATGGGGTAGATAACATTCGGCAAGCATTCTCGAACCATGAATGGTCATCTGCAGGTATACTCAAGAGGAAGGTATATAACAGCTGCATGTTGCCAGTCTTTACTACCTACGGAGCAGAAACCTGGAGGCTTACAGAGAGAGTTCAGCTTAAAGTGAGGACGACGAAGCGAGCGATAGAAAGGAAATTGATAGTGTTCCTTATGAGACAAGAAGAGAGCAGAGTGGGTCAAGGAACAAAACCGGAGTTAAGGATGTCATAGTTAAAATCAAGAAAAAGAAATGTGCATGAGTCGGACACGTAGCACGTAGGCAGGATAACCGGTGGTGATTAAGGGTACTGGCTGGGTTCTCATAGAAGGCAATCGCACGAAAGGGAGACAGAATTTAGGTGGGCCGATGAGATTAAATAGTTTGCGGCTATAACGTGGTAATTTAAAGCGCAAGGGCCGGGTTGATTGGCGGATCATGGAGAGGGCCTTTGCATTGCAGTGGGCGTAGTCAGGATGATGTGGTTGATGATGACGATGATGATGATCACTGATGCATCAAGTCTGCTAGAACAAGGACCCTCATTGTGACTGAAGGAGAAAAACGAAAAAATCAAGGGCTTGTTTTTGTTTTTTATTTTTAAACAAATTTATTCAGAAAAGAAGGCTTGATGTCTGTGGAAGTTTAGGAGATGTGGTTGGAGAATGATCCTTGTCAACCTCCTCTTTACGCTACATTTTTGTTTACAGAAAGTCGTGACCTCCCAGAATCCTATACCGTGGAGACCAACTTCATCACTGCTCTAAATCACACCGCGTACTTCGGCAATAAACGGAAGAGCGCATAGCCTATGCTATGCTCTTTATGCATTCGGTAAGTGAGGACAGGAACGCCCAGGAACTTCAGGGTCACTGTTGATGAGATTTAAACGGGAGTCAGTACTCAAGCTAAAAGTAGCTAAAGTAGTCAAGCCGTCCACTCCTATTGCAATATTTGTACCGAAATTTTAGAGAAGTGGTATTATGTAACAAGTCTTAGTGTTGACAAAGAAACTAATGTTATTTGAATCAGTGATAAAATGAAAATATGTGCACAGTTTTTTTCTCCTCTTGCTACGTCTTCAAGTCCCACGCTAGTTGCAAATAGGTGAACGCATTGTTTGTTCGGTGCGCCTGCATAACATCTATGTAGAACATATTCACTTTCAGGGGCAGAGTAAGATTGGAACATTCCAGGCAACCACTCAGTAGAAACGTAAACCATATAATAAAGTTTTGCTCGAAGTCATAGCCCAAAAACGATTAGGAAGTTATAATTCCAGAACACCTTTAGGTTGTGTCATGGGGTCGAAGTTGCAAAGCAAATCTTCATTTTCTCACGGGTTGCTGTTTTTGTCGACTTCAAATGAGCACATGTGCTCATGTGAAGTGCATCTGCATTAGAAGTTGGCCCATAGCGTCAAGTTTGTTGGCAGGCTATGTGAACAGCGTGCTAGCCACAGCATGCACGCAACGTTGCCAATTTTATCTTTGCCAGAAAACGCAGCTCAATTTCACCTCTGATTGGTAAGTTATGTGAGTAATTAACACCATGTAAATTTTTTATTTGATTGGTGAAACCAACGACGTCTTCGCGATTCCCCCACAGTGGGTGAGAGTAAAGCCAGATTGCTCCAATAGTTTGTAAAACTAACTAGGTGAACAAGAACGAGGCCTTTGTCACTATATCTTAGCAGGCGTGCCGTACGTTGCGTAGAACTATCTGTCTGAGCACCAGGCTGTTCGCGGGCACAGTGCACACGCATGCATCAACTGGCACGTCAGAAAAGCTTGGAAACAGAAGGTAGCCCATAGGCTTACTCGGAAGTTTAACAACAAACAATAAGGGAAATGGAATAAATGAACCAACATAGAAAGTTAGTGTAAACAGAAAGTAGCCGCCATTTACGCCAACCTAAAATTTTAGTCATCAGACTCAGTCATAAAGGAGCTAATTTCACGTAATGTAGCCACGTACCACTTCACTGAGCGGCGGTTTCTGTGGTAAACTAAACTGTCATATTTTTGACATCAAGGAAAAGTGGTGGTATGATCATCCGAGACACGCGGGCACCAGAAACGACACTCTGTGGTTATAAGCCCTTCCATTCTTCATCACCCGCCATGGTGGTATAGTGGTTACGGTGCTCAACTGCTGAAGCGGAGGTCGTGGGGTCAAATCCCAGCTGCGGCGGCCGCGTTTTCGGTGGAGGTGATAATGCTTAAGGCCCATGCACGCCAGACACAACAGCATACAATCAGCTTTATTGAAGGGTGACTCGGAAAGTCCCTTTGCGGGGGAAGAGCCGCCGCGGGAAACTCCCACGTCTTGATGGGCAGGCCATGCCTGATTACCGTTTCGCTGGCGTCCTGGACGCCCGGTAACTCATCGACGAGGTTAGACCTGTCGAGCGCTTTCTCCGCACTCTGCTCCCGTGGTGAGACGATTGTTGTACCTAAAAAGATACACCACATGACCACGCTCTTCAGAGTGCAGAAGGGCTCTCCGTAATGCGAGAATCCGGCTAGGGTGGTTAAAATTTCGGGAGCCCTTCACTACCGCGCCTCTCATAATGATATCTACGTGTTAGGGCGTTGAACATCATATAATATTATCAAATTTTGGAACAACACCCTTCGTTTTCGTCGGCGGAACTACCACATAAACACAACTGCGGCGCTTTCCTCTATATATTCCACGATTTCCCTGAGTTCTGGCATGGTCTGTCTGTTGTTATGAAAAGTCATCAGCATTTATGGTTCCCAAGAAGCAGTCATCGTCCTAGTCGTCCTGCGTCAGTGGGGTGACAAGGGCACAAACGCAGGCAGTCGACACCATTGTGCTTTCTCCAGGATTTTCCAATGCATTCAAGTGAAGACTCGCATTGTATTTCTTTTGAAGCAGCTTTTTATTAAAAAAAATTCTCGTCACTTCGGGCCAGCAGCGTTTTAGTAGTACGTTCAAGATTTTCTAGATGTTCTCGAAGCTTTGCGCAACGATCCCGCGAGTGGACACCTTGGATTTTTCCATAATGAAACAAGCGCCAAAAAGTACAAACTCTCAGATAGGACACAAGACGAGCACTTGCTCGTACTTTTTAACTCGATAACATTAGAGAGCTCGTGTCGCAGAAATCCCGCCGTCGGCATCAGCCACGTTGTTTGTGAGTGAAAAATGCTCTGTTCGTCTGTGACCAAAAAATCAAGTCACTGAGATCTCCGTGGGAGGCTGCTACTTGTCCACGTGTGTGCGCGTGATCACACTTAAAAAGCCGCGCACTCAAAGAAAAAAAGAAATGCTCAAGCTCACAAGGCGTGGTAGCTTCCTTGTCCTTGCCACCCTTCCCTGCTTAGCTTGCAGCGCTTTCGTCGGGACTAGTGAAGAGATCATGCAATTACAGCGTGTGACAAATTTTTGTTACTTCTCTCGCACTGGCTGGATTTTTAAAACTTTTGCAGTGTTCAATTCATCGGGCAATAAGATCTTCTGGTTTCATTTTATTGTTACTTAAAAAGTGTTTCAGGGACCCTTTAGCGCATTTGTTCGACAGGTATCGCGACGAAAACGAGCCCATTCGATGATTTATAGGCGCATTTGGGAGGCCTCAAACTACGTCGAAAAACACCGGGATAGTGCAGCTATCGCCGCTAAAAACACACACAAGAACTTTCAAAAGAGCTCTAAAAATAGACAACTATGTCCATCTAGCGGAAAACATATCATGCCTTTCTAGAGGCGCTGATCAAGCAAACAGCAAAAGCTAGGTAATGTGCTGCTATCTGTGAGGCATTGTGAGGCTCTTTATGGCCTCCGAGATGGCAACCGCACGGCGTGTATCTTGGAGGCCTTGCGGCTTTTGCTTTAGATAAAAAATCTGCATGTACCATTTGCGTGCGTGCGCTGGGACGATCAGCTGTGTGCGTCTGTGTGTGCGTGCATGTGTGTGTGCGTGCATGTCCGTGTATGTAACACAACATATTTATAAGTATGCACTTAGCGGTTGAAGGGGGCACTAGGAGCCGATTTTCACTATCGCGTTCAATGCTTAAAGGTGAAGTTTAAGGGTCCCCCAATTTTTCTACTTTTTTGGCGCTTGTTTCATTATGAACTTATACCAACGTGCCGTACTGGCAATCCTAAATGAATTTTTCCGTGTGCTCGCTAGAATGTATGAGAAGTATTATTTGCCTCACCTCCCGTGTCACTTACTGTGTCACTTACTACATAAAGGCTTACTGAGACCATAGAGACGGAATGCACCATCTACCAGGCACGCCGAAGTTCTGCTGTTCATCAAAGCCCTGCGCCGAACTTTAGAGAAAACAATGTTCGCAACTTCGACTTTTAGAAATAAACGAATAGCCGTAGCCACAGTCTACATCTCCCACTACGTCGAAAAGAGGGCCGTGCCGAAAAGAAGGCCGTTGAGGCAACGAAATTCTTTCTTCAGGACCTCGTTCTTCATTATGGTGCTGCAGAGGTTCTCGTCACCGACAGTAGTGGGACCATTACGGCTCACCTAACGTAGCTTATCATAAGATACAGCCATACAAGCCACCTACTACTTATAGATCAATGGCATCACTGAGCGTCCCGTCTAAATAATAAAGGATACTTCGATGTCTCGGTGCACTTAACTAAGAAGTTGTCCCCGCCAGGGAGACGTACTCTGAGTAAAACTGGGCATGCATGGAGGTAGGGCATCATGTGCACCTCAAGACTCTCTCTGTGCATCAGGGAAGTTTAGAACTTTATTCTTCCACTTGTTTTTTAGTATTTACATACGTTTCTTTGTTCAAATTTGTGTGGCTTCGCTGAATAGGAACAATGCGTTTCCATACAATAGCGAATACACACGCACTTTTTTTATTTTTAACGTCATCGGCCCGTTGCACGTATAACCATCTGTCTTACGTTCGCAGTGCCTGGAATGTTGAACATACCTGCTTGCAAATGGCAAGCCATGTCAAACAAACCAGCGTGCACACTAGGGCAAACGAACCCGAACCTGCGTCCACTCTGTCCCGGCCCAGTGTTCAACAACTGAGCAATGTCGATCCTCGAAAACCTTGCGCGCAAACATCCTATACGAGTAGTATGTCGGGAAGGAACCTTGTTACCATATAACGTGGTTGCATAGTAAAATAACCAAGCATCACCAGGCAACCGGTGTAACCAGGCACCACAAGATATAAATTAGATCACGAGTGGGTTTATGGATGCTTTCAACCAATTAAAAGGGGTTCAGCGATACTTCTTGATCGTATTCAACCATTGCATCAATTAATGGGTGGTTACAGACTTCGGCAGTGGTGGTGGCGGACAACTACGGCAGCCTTACTGCGTTAAATTTCCATAAAAGCGTTTGTTGTAAAATTAGGTTGACTTATATATATACGAAAGGCCCCTGGGATCACCCTAGGACTGCCACCAACCGCCTCCACTGACCATTTGCTTCGTATGGGAGCTCACAATACATATGGTGGACTCAAACAAGCCCCCTCCCCCCCCTCTCTACAACCAGGTCGAGAGACTCGAGCTCTCACGCACACGACGAGTAGTGCTAGGACAAACATGAAATGGAACCACCCTATAAGCTGACGAAGAACATACAGGCAAGATACCGTCACCGCTCCGAGAATCCTGCACATCCAAAACTCACGAGAAACGAAGGCACGAACCAGCGGACTTCAGCCCAATACATTCACGCATGGCATTCTATTGCATCATGCGAGATACAGCTATATCTGCCCACGCTCTTATATGGTAGATGCTTCGGCACACCGAGTGCACTGCAAAGCAAGCGACCCAGCGCTAAAAAGGGCAGCCACAAATGTCGACGCAAGCCATGCCAGAAAATACTGGGAGGCTGCAATCTTGAAGCAGGACCAGGTCCAGTAGAGTCAGCTCGTCGCCAGAGCCCGGCGAGCCATCCGGGGGAGAACGTTCCTGCATTCAATGCCCCTCCCACATTTTCTCGCAAGCGTTTGTACAACAGACGCCTTTTTTATTTATCTTTCCTGTGATTGTGTGGTATGCAGATTTTAGAAGTGACATACGCTGCTTTTTCAAAGTCGACTTTAGTTAAAAACAACGCTTGGTAAATACCAATTCCTGTTTTTATCACGAACTGATCTTGCCTTTGACTGTTTCATAACTTAAGCGAAGGATTCAAAGGCGATGTGGAATGACTGCTGCCCGTCTTACTGCGCAGTGCTTATCATGATTGATTGATTTGTGGGGTTTAACGTCCCAAAACCACCATATGATTACGAGAGGCACCGTAGTGGAGGGCTCCAGAAATTTGGCCACCTGAGGTTCTTTAACGTGTACCCAAATCTGAGCACATGGGCCTAGGACATTTCCGCCTCCATCAGAAATGCAGCCGTCGCAGCCGTGATTTCAACCCGTGACCTGCGGGTCAGCAGCCGAGTACCTTAAACACTAGACCACCGTGGTGGGGCCAGTGCTTATCATGACGAGATACATACGGTAATTATGCCATATAGTTCTCCTCAAGTATATATATCCAGGAGAATGTTCTGTTATTTTCCTCTTTTCCGAACTACATGAATACCTACGTTAGCCTTCAAGGTTTCATTGCCTAGATACCTACAGTCGGCGAATATAAGTACGTCCACATCGGAAATGATCAGTTGTGATTTATAGAGAAGCCTACCCTCAGCTTGTTACATTGTCGCAATACCTTTATAAAGTGTGGAACCCTTTTGGAGGACCGGGCTAGGATATGGTGCCATCGCTAGCCGTAATTACCTTAGCCAAAGACACGTATAACATAAAAAAGACGATACAAGGTCAACATGGAATGACAGGGAATAGGAAAAATGTGAAGAATACCAGAAGTGCAAGAAAGAGAAAGAAATAAGAAAAGAGGAAGTAGGAAGAAAATAAAAACAGGAAAATACAGAAACGCAGAAAAAGAGAATGAAAACGATGGAGAATGAAAAAAGAAATGAAAAACAATGCTGCCAAGTTTTGCATTTTTTAAGACTTGAGACCATAGTGCAAAGCTGCCTTACATTTTTTTGCAATTTTTGCTTGTGGCACACTATTTGATTATAGTCATAGATGCATAGTTTTGTTTTGGTCTACCTTTGCAGGTGAGCCTCCGCTTGCAGCAACTCGCGCCACCCGCCAGGATAGCGTTAACAGCAATAGAAGGGCTGCAGGTAACGAAGACACGCTAGGATATTTTGCGTCCATGCTGATTAGAGCATTACCTTTCAGGCCAAAACAGACTATCTACATATACATGACGACGAACGGATCATGGTAGATCAAACATTGTCTGCATTGGGAAATCTGGCACGTACCAGCGAAGTACACAAGAAGTCCGACATCCTCTATATGGCAGTCAGGTAATTGTACACAAAGTTTATTACATAACCTAAACTACTGCTTCAGTAATGCATGGAAAACGCTACCAGAGTTCATATTGCACCGTGGAAACTACATATAAAACACCAAGAAGAGGATGTGCTGCCTCAGTGGCCTTCACCGTGGAACAACGAATTATTGCTGCTACCGCTTCATTGCTGGAATTGTGTGCATGCTGCAAAGGCTAAAGTATTTAGAGGTGCATATTCTATAGTAAAAAACTTACTAATAGGAGAGAGTGGGAGACCTGAATACAGTGCAAAGACAAAGACCAATAAGTGCAATTTTGTAGTTGCACACATTGAAAGGATGAATAAGCTTGATGTTTTAATTCATATTATATAAATGGTGACCGTTTTGCCTCCTATGCCTTTGGTTTCAGAACTATCGGTCGGTACACCTGTGCAAAATAACACATTGGAATGTAAACTCACTCTTACCCAGCCAGCTAAAAGAAACAACCCCGCTTAATTCGTTGTCTCGTATTTTTTCAAGAGAATGACTTGCAACAATGATTACAGCAAGAGACTGTTTTAAGGCGTGTCGACTGTTTTGACATAAACAAGAATGACAATGTGTGCGCCATCGGTTAGCGCCGTTCAGTATATGGCAATGTTCTGCCAATACATGCCCAGACATGCAGACTCATTTGAGTTTTCACGCATTAGAGGCGAAGGAAGTATTTCTTTGTGAACCAGGTGCACATTTATTTGAGTCTCAATTTTTTCCGAAGCTAATATCCTCGGTTCATGGCTCTACGCGTTGCAGGCCAGCAAACCCACCCGGGCATTGCTAGGTTTTTTAAATACGACCGGAACGTGACCGCTTATAGGCGTGCAATGGACAAGGTCACATAGACGATTGGAACGTCACTGCTTATAAGCGTGCAATGGACAGGCTCACATTTACCCACATGTTGCCCTTCACTTCTCTCTTTTAATCCCCTCAACTTTTCCCCCCGTGCTGGGTAACAACTTCGACAAGCGTAGGGTTGCCCTACCCACCCCTCATTTCTTCGCTTCCGCCTCCAAATCTATCTATCTATTTATCTATCTATCTATCTATATATCTATCTATCTATCTATCTATCTATCTATCTATCTATCTATCTATCTATCTGAACGTCCCAAAACCACCATATGATTATGAGAGACGCCATAGTGGAGGGCTCCGGAAATTTCGACCACCTGGGGTTCTTTAACGTGCACCCAAATCTGAGAACACGGGCCTAAAACATTTGCGCCTTCATCGTAAACGCAGCCGCTGCAGCCGGGATTTGAACCCGTGACCTGAGGGTCAGCAGCCGAGTACCTTAGCCACTAGACCACCGTGGCGGGGGCAGCTATGATCACATGCTCTGGAAGTGTCCTGTGTTACGGGTTGAAGATATAACATCGTCCTAGTGGAATGCTGTGCTATGCAGTCTGGATTTAATGACACAACTATGGGCAGTGCAACGAGCCTACGACAAAGTGGGAAGGTTAGGGGGACCGACTATGTGCCAGTGCATGGCACGATGGAGCTAAATAAAGTTTTTAGATGCGGAAGCATCTTATACTCGCGCCTTGTAGTGCGCCGTCCGCGCCGTCCGCGCCGCTTCTCGAACATTCGACAGCTGACGCGCGCGCATGCGCCGTCGCGCCGTCGCCATCTGTGTCGCGCGCGCGCTTCTCCTTCGAGAACATTCGACAGCTGACAGCGAATGCGCCGTCGCGCTGTATAGAGAGAGAGAGAGAAAATTTAATGCGGAAAGGCAGGGGGGTTAACCAGAAAACATGTCCGGTTTGCTACCCTGCACTGGGGAAGGGGTAAGGGGAGACAGAAAAGTAAGAAAAAGAAATGGGAAAGGGAGGAAGAAAAGCACAAACACACACACACACACACGCGCACACAGTAGTGTCACAATCGTTCAACGAGGCGGGTCGCTCGCAGAAACTTCATCAGCGCCTTCGTTGCTTTCTGGCGTGAAGCTCGATCTTTCCGACATTCCAAGATTGACTGCTCAGAAAGTGGCTGGTCGTCGAGGCGAGCAAACACTGCTGAGAGGGACTGTCGCTGAGAGCTGTACTGGGGGCACTGACATAAAATATGTTCAATTGTTTCGTCATTGTCGCAATGGTCGCATGCAGCGCTGTCTCTCATTCCGATGCGGCAGGCAAAAGCGTTCGTGAAGGACACCCCAAGCCACATGCGGCAGAGAAGGGTCGTCTCGGATCGGGGTAGGCCAGATGGAATAGTAAGTCGTAGGCATGGGTCCAGGCGGTGAAGACGGGTGTGGAGAAAACCGGGCGTATTCCGCATAGACCTTGCGACATCCTGCGCAAGCGTATTAATCTTTGCTGCTGCGTCGCTTCTTGATAGTGGAATAGGTTCCATCGCTCCATTTTCGTGAGCATTCTTAGCTGCATCGTCGGCATGCTCGTTACCGATGATGCCGCAATGGCCTGGTAACCACTGAAAAGATATGTCATGTCCTTCGTCTATTAGGTGATGGTACAGTTGTGGTATTTCGAGCGCCAATTGGTCTTGAGGCCCACGACGTAGAGCATTGTGTAGACATTGGAGAGCTGGTTTCGAATCAGTAAAAATGCTCCATTTTTGTGGTGTCTCTCGATCAATCCTGCGGAGTGCGCTGCGGAGTGCCGCGAGCTCCACGGCTGTCGATGTCGTCTTGTGTGACGTTCTGAACTGGATGGTTTCGGCTCTTGCTGGGAAGATCACAGCTCCTGCAGATCCTCCAACAGTTGTCGAGCCATCCGTGTAAAGTTTGACATGATCTTTGTATTCTTCGTGTAGCATGAGTAGAATCATCTGCTTTAAAGCTGGCGCCGAGAGCTCCGCCTTCTTGCGAATCCCCGGCACTGTCAAGCGCAGTTTTGGTCGGTCCAAGCACCAAGGAGGTGTTAGTATCCGTTCCGGAGGCGTGTAGACTGTTGGAAGGCACTCACGGAAAGTCAATACTCTCTTACAGAAGGAGGCACTCGGTCGATCTTCTGGAAGCGAAGCTAGGTGGTGGGCAGGGGCGCGAGCAAGGTGTCTAATATGAGCTCTAAGCACCTCCAAAGTAATGTGCACTGTGGACGGATGATCTTTGGCGATTGCGATGGTTTCCGCTGTTGATGTACAGCGTGGTAATCCAAGACAAACTCTGAGTGCCTGGCCCTGGGCGTTTTCTATTGTGCGTATACTGCTTTTGCAAGCGTTCGTCAGAACCGGCAAGCTATACCGCAGGTACCCCAGAAACAGCGTTTTGTACAAATGCAACATCGCGTGCACTGATGTGCCCCACGTTTTGCCTCCGAGGAACTTGAAAAGTTGTGCGATGGCCGTTAGGCGCTTCTTTAGAGTGGCCACATGGGGACTCCAGCAGAGATTTCGATCGATCGTGACCCCCAAAAACCTGTGGGTCCTGGCGTAGCAGACACTGTGTCCATCGATGGCGATGGGATATGACGTCATTGCCTTCCGCGTGAACGCGACCAGCGCCGATTTCTCAGGAGAAATCTCGAGGCCTTGTTCTCTAAGGTACGCCGATATTGAATTCGCTGCTTTCTGGAGTCTCGCACGTACCTGAGGACGTGTTACACCTGACGTCCAGGCACAAATATCATCTGCATAGAGAGATATCTGCACGGAATCTGGTATGCGTTCCACGAGACCGATCAGAACCAGGTTGAACAGTGTGGGGCTCAATACACCACCTTGAGGAACACCACGGTGTGTATAATGTTCAGAAGTCGGCCCATCATCAGTTTGCATAAACAATGATCTCATATGTAGGTAGCATTGGATCCAGCGGTACACTCGCCCACCCAAACCAACTGACTCGAGGGCGTCAAGTATGGCTTCGTGAGAAACATTGTCATATGCTCCTTTGACATCTAAAAATAGTGCGACAGATAACCGTCTGCTCATTTTCTGGTGTTGTACGTAGGTCACCAGGTCAATGACATTGTCAATGGAGCTCCGAAGACGACGAAAACCGGCCATGGCGTCTGGATATATTCTATGGCGTTCTAGGAACCACTCGAGTCTGGCAAGGATCATTCGCTCCATCAGCTTCCCTACGCAACTAGCCAGCGCTATTGGGCGGTATGATGTCAGCTCTAGAGGCGATTTTCCAGGTTTGAGAAGTGCAACCAACCGGCTTGTTTTCCACTCTCTGGGGACCGTTCCATCTCTCCAAGACTCATTGAATACTTCCAGCAAAGCACTTCGTGCTCGATCACCGAGATTGCATAATAGGCGGTATGATATGCCATCCGGCCCAGGCGATGACGATCGATTGCATGAAGCAAGAGCCACATTCAGTTCTTCCATTGAAAAAGGCAGGTCCAGGTGCGGGTCAAGTGAATGTGGCGTGTAATCAGCAGTAAGGGCTTCTGTGCAATTTGACGGGCCCGCAATCTTCCTACAAAAATCTTCCGCTACCTCGATATCCCTTCTATTTTGGAAAAGGGCCAAGGCTTTAAACGGAAAACGTTGTTGGGGAAATATGCGTAGGCCTCGCACGGTTCGCCATATTTGAGAAAGCGGTTTGCGAGGGTCTAGACTCGCGCAAAACTTCGCCCACCGTTGAAACTCCAGTTTGTCTATACGACGCTGGATCTTCTTTTGCATGCGCCTGGCCATCCGTAGATCTTGAATGGATTTTGTGCGTCGATATCTACGCTCCGCACGCCGACGAATCGCACGGAGTCGCTCTAACTCCACGTCCGTTTCTGAGGGCCTTGAAGAATATGCCAGCGTGCGCATCGCACTCTGCGCTGCTTGTTTGATCGCTTGCTCAATGCCAGAGGTTAAGCCCTTTTCACAAGCGTGTTCAATGTTGGTTGTGAATGCTGAAAAATCGATCCTCCGTACGGTTTTCGGCGGGTGGTCGCTAGCAAAGCCTTCGATGGTGAGATAACTGGGGATGTGATCGCTACCCTGTGTCTCGATGTCTAAAAACCACTTAACGCTTGTGGCGAAGCGACGTGACACAAACGTCAAGTCCAAACAGCTGCTGTACGTTGATCCTCGCAGAAATGTAGGGCTCCCATCATTAAGTAGAGACAGTTCATGAGTCGATACAAATGAAGCCAGCCTCCGGCCCGTGGCATTGACTTTTGAACTTCCCCAGATTGGGTGGTGGGCGTTGAAGTCCCCTATAATTATCCACGGATCCGGGACGCTCGAAAGAATGTCATCCAGTCTTTGGCAATCAAAACGGGCTGAGGGAGATAAGTAGACACCTATTAATGTGAAGGTGAGGGTTTTCTGCTTCACAGTCAGGCAAACATATTGGTTCTCATCATGAGGCGACACAGGTTGAATGATGTAGGTAAGCTCCCGACGAATATACACAATGACCTTGCTGCTTTCGTTTCGGGTTTTGGACGGGATTGATTCGTAGCCGGATAGCCTGATCGGGTTTGATAATTTCGGTTCACATATTACGATAATTGGGAAACGGTTAGAAAACACGTACTGACGAAAATCGGAAATCCGTGATCTAAGTCCTCTTGCGTTCCACTGGATGACTGATGCTTCTCTGACGTCTTTGCGGAACGATTGTTGATCTCCTGCCATGACTCTACGCGAGGGAGGCGAGGACTGGGCTCAGCGCGTCCAACACCTGTAACCCGCTTCGAGCGGTTGGAGTTCCCAGGCTTCTTAGTATGTCTGCCATGACAGCGACGAGGGATCGTAACATCGGGATGATCTGTCGATCGACCCTTGACACATCCTCAACGGAAGTAGACTCGGTGGAAGGTGTAGGGCGGCGAGGCCTCGCAGGAGGCTCCTTTGCAGGCTGCGTACGCGGAAGCGTAGGCCACTCATCCGCAGCTGTGAGCTTCTCCACTTCATTTCGCTTCGTGCTTACTATTTCACTCGTGCTCGGAGGAAATGGGTTATGCGCAACACTCTGTCCTACACGCCTCCGTCGGCGACTACGTCGCCGCCGTACCCTTTCAGCAGCCTCTCTGTGGGTTGAATTGTCCCTAACCATTTGTTTGATAATGGCGATTTCCTTCTTAATCCGAGGGCATTCCTTGGATGCAGCATCATGCGGACCATCACAGTTTCTGCACTTCAGACTTGTTGCCCGACATGCGTCTGCAGTGTGCGGCTCAGCGCATCGGGGGCATACTGTGGTGTTTGTACATACACTCTTGATGTGCCCAATTTTCATGCAGTTATGGCACTGGAGTGGTTTAGGGACAAATGGTCGAACAGGATGTCGGAAGTGTCCCACTTTGACATGCGACGGAATGGAATCTCCTTTGAACATTATCTTTACACAACGGGTGTTTCCGAGGCGAAGTACATTCGCGATGAGAACTCCTTCGTTCGCTGGTTTTATGAGAGTTGGGAGGTCCGAGTTTGCTATGGCCAAATCAATGTCGTAGATTACTCCCGCCATGCAGGCACCGTCCATTGGAATAACCGGTCGAACTTTGATGCCTCCCAAATCTGATACTCTGCGAAGCTTGTCTATGGCGCTGGCAGTCATTGTGTCCACAGCTAGAATATTCTTCCGCGTGTTCACCCGGATATCCTTAATGTCGTTTGGTGCTACCCCCTCAAAGTACATAGAGAAAGCTTGCCTGTTTACTGCTCGAAGGCTGATGGTGGAGTCCTCGGGCATGAATAGGATGGTGTGCGGCCAGCGTTCTCCTTTTGACTGAGACGTTAATGTCCCTGCTGGTGAAGACGGCTTGATACTTCTTCTTTTGGCCTTCCTGCTTCTCACGGTCTCGAAGTCGTCATCTGACGAGTCGTCGCCAGTGGCCGAGTACAGTTCCGTGTCCTCGCTGGTGCTCGAACAGGTGCTTCGTTTCCGCGACGAGCTTGCCAAAGGTGGTCTATGGCCGGACAGAGCCGCAGAAGGCTCCGCGTCCACAGCCATGAGGCAGTGACTATCACCGTTGGCCTCACTGGTTCTGGGCCAGGCGCGCTGATTTACCGAGGAGCTCGCCATAGCAGACCTCTGGCTGGGCGGACCAGTGGATGACTCCGCGTCCGTCGCCTTGGGGCAGGGAGCAGCGTCTCCCGTAAAAAGCGAAAAACTTGATAACAATGCTCGGAGCCGAAAGCAGAAGCGTTCTATTAACGTCGCGCTGCATATATACTCAAGGTCGGCGCTCGCTCGCTCAGTTGCCGCTCGTCGGTTGGTTTGTACGGTGCGTCGACGTCCGAAGTCGCCGTGAAATGAATGCCAACGAATCCACAAACACAATGATCGACGTCCCTTCGACCAGCGCCGCCCTTTCGCATACGTGTGTACGTGTTCACTCATTTAACACCCCCTCCTACAACCACGTTAACCAATTTAGCCATCGACCCAAGTAAGTCGCAATTTAACACCCCATTTCACAACCACGTTAACCAATTTAGCCATTGACCAAAGTAAGTCGCACTTTAACACCCCGTTAACCAATTATATGCTCCGCATCCTTCTCGGTGTTCCCCCGAGGGAAGCTGCGGGCAATTTTTTTTCATACCACACCATATTATCTAGGCTATAACTAGAAGCAATTCCAATTAGCCAAACAACCAATACGCAGTAAATGATCCCCAGTTTATTTTATTTTTTGCTTTGTAGTCATAGCTGTCATCTATAAAAAAACGTCTGATGTCTGTGAAAGATACATTTTATTGTGTATACCAACATGAGTGAAATCAATTGGTGTGATAGGTCACGTGTAAAATGCTTCTTTGTTTCTTAGTGCAGGTCTGGTTAAAATTAGACGTGGGAAAAACCTTGGCGGTACTTTAGGTAAGTGACATAATGTGACAGCTTAACGTCTCCCCTATGATGTATTTGCTGGAACTGGTTATCTCGATAGAGAGTGCAGTGGTTGACTTTAATATCTCGAACTACGCAGCATGAACTCGGAACTGCACAAGCGACATCTGCAGTGATAAACAAGCCCCACCTTAGCATGCGCGGCGCCAACGACGAGCTTTTTTTGCATATTTTATCCTTGAGTGTCACCACGAATGGAACGGCCAACTTGGCCATCAGAGGCTTTCTGATCGGTTTAGCGCAAAAAAAAAAAGTGAACCATTCTTGGCATGATATGGTACCACGCACCGAGAATAAATTTGCAGTATAAAATGCACCCATCCAGTAGATCGTACTTTTTTTCCCCGCGCTTCTGACAGCCGAAGGAGTTATCGCGACTGCGGTGATAAACAAAGAGGGTACAAGTAAGGAACAATATCGGCGCTGCGTATTCTCTGATGTGGCTTGTTCCGAACTGCAGCTGTGACTCGTAAGGTTCAGAGTACGACGCTTAGTCGTTCTATAGACAGGGCGTTTGATCATTGTACGGGGCCTGCAACAACGGTCTCTTTTCAGCTGATTTGAACAGCGTTGTTTCTCTGTTCATGTTTTCTTACACATTTTTTTTCAGAAACTTAATCTTTTTTTTACTTTCTGCAATATATGCCACAAAGCTAAACGCAGACCGGGAACTGCCCTACAATGAGAGTCGGATCAATGTAAAAGCAGGTAACGCATCCCGATGTTGCGATTTCATTTTACGGTATTCTCCAGTGCTCAAGGAATGAAGCCATAGGTCAGAATTTTTTTTAGGAAGCGATGGTAAGAGAAGTTTCTTCTCCTACACTATAAAACACATTTTTGGCACATGTGAGTCTTTAAAGAAAGTCCCATTTTTATTATTTTTAACTTATATGTCATTGAAAGCGGGTTTTATGCCGACACTCCTAGCTCAAGTTCTGCGCGTGAAAAAAAATATTTATTTTTGTAGTGACATGAAAACCTTTTTAGGCCTGTGAAATGAACTAAAGCAAACTAGAACGGATAAATATTCAAAACATAGTAAATAAATACATCAAAATATGCACTAACAATATGGGGGTACATTCGTATTACAGGCCCCCATTGTAAATTTTCCAGCACGATTTTGCTTATTGAAGTTCATTACACGTCTACGAACATTATAAGAAAATATGTTAATTTTGAATGGAAAAGGGTTTCTTAGAAAAAATGTTATGACTGTGCGTGTGTGAAAAAATACCAAAAAAGAAGGTATTAAAAATCAACAAGAACGATTTAAAACAGGTTTAGGGCTTAGACAAGGTGATCACGAGCGCTAAAATTTTCAATACTTGTAGCCAGGTCTATCGTCGACTTGCCTTCGCTCGACCAACAACTCTATATTTTCAGTCTAGCCTCTATTTTAGCATCAGTGCCATGACTGGAAGCTCTCAAGCTGCCGTTCTGATAATTTTTAAGGCAAACTTTTGCAGTGTACAAGCCCTGTATTAATACAAATTCATCTAAAATGTAATTAGTCCTTCTGATACTATTAAAATTTGAGACCCAGCGTCAAACAAAGAAAATTTTATGGTTTACAGGACCATGTTCACGTCCTTCATTGTGAACAACACATGCACCACGTTACAAGTTCACCCAATGAAAAGTGTACTGCTCGCATTGAAATTTTGCATAGCATGATGTGTGTCCGAACTAGTCCCGTAGGAAGTACTGGGAGCGATCGCAAGATTGAGCACCGTAAAAAGTTAGTTAACTGTGCGACAAGAATTTGTTACTGTCACACACGTCCCGTTTATTAGGGAGGCGATCGCCGGGCTAATTCCAAGAGCCGAAGTATCGGCCCCCGAACCGCACCACGAAAGCGTGGACAATTTAGAAGTGGTCCTTTTTGGTGCGCCAGCGGACGCCGGCTGTGGCCCAAAGAACAAGTCAGAGCCGAGAGTTGATAAACAACACAAATTATATTCTCAATAATGGCAGATCGAAAAACAATACACAAAAATGCACACTCCACAATAGTTGCATACAATATGACACCAATCAAACCAATCAATCAACGTACTACACAATACAATAGGCCACACTTAATACAACGGACACGGACAACAATACGCACTACAATGCAGTCGCATGCATTGAACAACCAAGACACTTAACGACTAAAGAGATAGAAAACCTATTCAGTCCAAAGTTCTTGGAACAAAATTCTGAATGATACTCTTCCGAGAATCACTCACTCAAAGTCCAGCGTTGTTGTCGTTCCGTAGCTCTCGAAGTTTCTCTTCCAGGAAACCTCGCGTCCTCAAATGGCCACTCTCCAAGCTTCAAGCTTCTTCGCCGGAAATCCGTCGGCTTCACACGCGCAGCTGTTGCCCGCGTCTTCGCTCGATAGCGGTAAACCCACGCTCTTGCCTGTAGCTCGAGCCGTCCCTACGGACCAAAACTTCGCCGACTACACGGCGGAATTCCTACGCGCTCTGGCGCTCACTTCCGTCTCCTCCTGTTCTGTCACTACGGGCAGAACCTTCGCCGACTCCACGGCGGAATTCCTACGCGCTCTGGCGTTAACTTCCGTCACCTCCTGCTTTCTCGTCTCGGCTGCTCGATTAAATACGTTCTGCGCCACCTTCCAGAAATTTCTCGTCCTTTCGTCGGCGCGATACGCAGCGAAAGCTGGGAAGAGGGCGAGACGGTTGGAATGCCCTCTCCGGCGGGTGAGTCAACTCGGTATGACCACGCCTCCTTCGTTTTAGAAAGGTCGAGCGTTTGCCCGGCCGCCGCTGTGGGGTGAGGAGGTTCGTCTGCGAAGCCGTGCTTCTGCGGGGAGAGCGCGCGCCCGGGAGCCTTGGATGTTTGCTTTCTTTTTTTTTCTTTTTACCTCGCGGCGTTTCTGCCTGCCGTTGTCGCCAGGATTTGGCGGCGCGCTCTATTTTTAGCGCTCGTTCTGTGACAGTTACAGTATACCTTTGTCTTGTAGACAAGAGTGCGCAGGTCAGACAGGCGGATTCCCTAATGTAAGACGTCAAGAATATTGCCAGAAGATAGGAAGTGTGGATCAGGACAGTTTTTTGGTTTGTTCTAGATGTGGGACTCCGCCAGTGTTTGAAAAGGCAACGGTTCTCGTGCCCCAGCCTAACGAATGCACTAGATTCATAATTGAAGCAGCAACGGTCGCTCGCGGCAGCTGCATCAGTAAACCGCAAACAGCTTCACCAGAAAAAAATTTGCGTAGTTCGGTTTCATGAATATATATATATATAGGTATGGGATATGGCACAACGGGATCGTTGTCAAAAAGGATAAATATATTTATTTCCCAACAGTTTCGGAAGGGATCCTCCCTTCATCAGGGAATGAGTTATACTGATATGAACTTCCAAACTTCGTTGCTACCACGTACCTCTCGCCTTGAAAGATGTTTGCGAGAGTGACAGGGATATATATATATATATATATATATATATATATTGTCGCACTGCAAAGCGAACAAAAGATGACGACAGCAGCTTACGGCAGCGAAAAGAGCGTATTAAGGATCAGGTGTACAGCAAGATGCCTGCTTCGTTGTCGTCCCGAAAAACCACCTGACCCACTAGCTGGAATCTACGAAACATTCCTATCATCGTTCTTTTTCTTATAAACACGTGTCACTTGCCCCTCCTTATAAGAGCATCGTCCCGATGCTGATTCAGACGCACAGTATTTTTTTTTACGTGTAGTCAGTCACTCACGTACGGCTTTACACGCACTACATGAACAAGTTCAGGCTGGTGCTCGCGACGCATCGGGCATTAGGGACTGTCGGAGACAACCTCGTAGTTGACGTTATTTAGCTGGCGTGATACTCGGTATGGCCCGAAATATCGCCTTAGCAGCTTCTCGGACAGTCCACGTTGTCGTACGGGTGTCCAAACCCACACTCTGTCACCGATTTTGTACGTTACAATTCTATGGCGAGCATTGTAGCGGCCTGCGTCGTAGTCTTGTCGCTGGTGAATCCGTAAGCGGGCGAGCTGCCTAGCTTCTTCCGCGCGTTCAGTGAACTCGTCAGCGCCTGTGTCGGTAGCGCCCCATTCATGTGGCAACATCGCATCCAGCATAGTCCATACCTACCGTCCGTAAACCAAGCTGAATGGAGTCATGCGAGTCGTCTGTCGTTTAGCCGTTTTGTACGCGAACGTGATATAGGGTGAAATTTCGTCCCAATTCTTATGTTGGACATCCACGTACATCGACAGCATGTCTTCAATCGTCTTGTTGAGGCGCTCCGTGAGTCCATTTGTTTGCGGGTGGTACGCAGTGGTCTTACGGTGAGTCGTTCCTCTAAGCATCAGAACGTGGTCTAAAAGAGCTGCCGTAAATGCTGTTCCGCGGTCTGTGATCACGATAGTCGGGGCACGGTGGCGTAGCACAATATTTTCTATAAAAATATCGCCACTTCCACTGCGGTGCTCTTTTGGATAGCTTTTGTTTCGGCGTACCTGGTTAGGTAGTCTGTTGCGACTATAACCCAGCGATTCCCTGCAGTAGAAGTAGGAAGGGTCCCCAAATTATCCATTCCATGCCCGTCAAAAGTTGGGGAAAACACTATGACGTCGTCTAGATAAACTAAACAGGTCTTCCATTTTAACCCTGAAAGTACAGTGTCCATGAGCTTTTGAAAAGTAGCGGGCGCTGAGCACAGACCAAAGGGTAGAACTTTAAATTCATATAAACCATCCGGCGTCACAAAAGTGGTTTTTTCCCGATCTTTTGGGTATACCTCGATCTGCCAATATATGTGCTGGGCCGCGACGCTGCCCGATGCTTCACACTCCTAGTGGGAGCCGTTGATCCAGCCCGGACGTGCCTACTGCAACCCCTGTCCATCGATTTAGTCGTCGGCTACGAGGCATTCCTCCAGACTGCAACCCCTCGCAGAAAACCTCTACCAGACATCTAGAAATGGCTAACACCAGCCCCCAGCCTGTACTTCTCGGCACCAGTCCTCCCGCTCCATCCCAGGTAACGTTTTTTCAATCGCTGGAGCCTAAACGCTTTGGTGGTGGCGCACACGAAGATGTAGAAGACTGGTTAGACCACTATGACTGTGTTGCGAAGATCAACCACTGGTCTGCTCAGGAAAAGCTCGCCCGGGCCTACTTCTATCTCAATGACAGCGCTCGTACTTGGTACGAGAACAGAGAAGGCAACCTGTCCACATGGACCGACTTTCACCAGAAGATGGTTGAAACTTTTGCCAATGTCGACAGACGTGACCGCGCCCGCCAACTACTAGAGCTAAGGGTCCAAAAACCCAATAAAACGGTCACCATGTTCACCGAAGACATGCCACGTTTATTTTGGAGGGCTGAACCGCAGATGACAGAAGATAGGAAGTTGCGCTACCTAATGCGTGGCTTGAAAGAGCAGCTGTTCACCGGACTTCTGCGCAACCCGCCAAGCGCTGTAGAGAACTTCATCAAATAAGCGTCGGCTATCGAGCGGGCCCTTCACCAACGCTGCCAGCAATATGACCGCTTGTGCAGCAGCCCCCAAATTCAGGCCGCCGCTGTGACGTTTGACAGTCATAGCTCCTTATGTGACATGATTACAGAGATTGTTCGTGAAGAATTGCAAAGGCTGCGGACTCCGGTAGTGGATACACCCATTGACTCTGTCGCTCAAGTCGTCCGTGACGAAATACGCCAAGCATTCTCGACAGCTGATCCTGCCCCCGAAAAACGTCCCATGACGTACGCCGCCACCTTTCGAAGCTCCCCACCCGCTCCGCCTTCATACTACCCAGCACCTCCACCAGTGTCGCAGTGCAAAGCGAACAAAAGATGACAGCAGCTTACGGCAGCGAAAAGAGCGTATTCAGGATCAGCTGTACAGCAAGATGCCTGCTTCGTTGTCGTCCCGAAAAACCACCTGACCCACTAGCTGGAATCTACGAAACATTCCTATCATCGTTCTTTTTCTTATAAACAAGTGTCAATATATATATATATATATATATATATATATCAATTTAGATCTAATACTTCTCTATCCTCTAAAGATGGTAATAAACTAGAACATTTTGAGAAAAAGAGGACAGCAGAAATTGAAAAAAAGGAGAAAGAAATGGGAAGGGATAAACTTTCAAACTTTTGTGAACTATACACTGACAATTCAGAGGGTCCTGAACTAATGGTTGTGCCACAATTTGGTAGCATGCATAAAATTCATAAACGACCAGCCGAGAGGCACTACTTGCACAGAACACAACATAGCAGAACACCTAATTAACCTCTCCAACGTTTAACTTAGAAGTCATGAACGAACAGTGATCTCCCGCGAACTCACATTTGGCCCACTACTATACAGCCGATACAATCAGTTTTTCTTATTACAAGACCTAGATTGCTTCGCACAGAATATTCGCCTGGGGAAATACGTTTTCGACAAAACCCAGGGAGAAACCAGTACCATAATACCTTTTAGTTCAAGGTAACAGTGGACACCAAGCTCTAAGCTGGAGAGGCATCTAGATACCTACATTGAAGCCATCCAAAAAGGCATACTTCGGGAATATAACACACACAAACCGGCAGCAGACCAAGACCTCTCAAAAAAGAAGTATGAAGCACTTAGGTACTCAGTGGTCGAACAGATGTCGTGATAAAACCAGCAGATAAAATGGGGAATCGTAGTATTAAATAAATCCGACTATATCCGAAAGGGCACCCGCCAATTAGCCAACACATCTTTCTATAAACCACTCGATAAAGATCCAACCATTGAACACCAAGCAATAGAAACCACCGCACATGATGATCTGGTAGAACCCGGAGAGTTAGATCCTAAGCTCTCGAGGGCACTTACTGTAGCACATGCCAAACCTAGATGGTTTCATATGCTTCCGAAAATACACAAAAAAGGAAACACCAGCCGACCAATGGTCTCAGGAAAAGGTACTTTCACCAAACCAATATTAAAGTACATAGACTCCATAATTAAGAACACGCCTTCTACACACCTCTCTTACCTACTTGATACCCATCACCCTGCCGCGGTGGTCTAGTGGCTGAGGTACTCGGCTGCTGAGTCACAGGTCGCGGAATGGAATCCCGTCTGCGGCGGCTGCATTTCCGACGGAGGCAGAAATGTTACAGGCCCGTGTGCTCAGTGTTGGGTGCACGTTAAGGAACCCCAGATGGTCGAAATTTCCGGAGCCGTCCACTACGGCGTCTCTTATAATGAAATGGTGGTTTTGGGACGTTAAACCCCACATATGTATCTAGGTGATACCCAGCATTTCATTACGACGATCAAAGATCTAACAATTCCTGAGGGTGCCTTCCTTGTAACTCTTGCTGTACCTTGCAAGCCGCCACAATCAAGATTGTGACGGCTTGCGGTTGTCGAATCATATATCTTGGTTCACGGGTGTTCTTTCTATATTTCACCCCCATCAATGTGCGGCCGCCGTGGTCGCTAATATATCCCGCGCCCTCAAGAATAGCAATGTGACACTACACGTGCTATGCTGCCACAGAGGTCAGAATAAATCAGTTTAAAGTCCGCACTGGTACTCATCTCTTGTGTTCATAGTGTAGCATTTCTTGCGCTGAGCAGTTTGATAAGGACGGGCACATCAAGGATCACGCCGCTAGCTGATGCGTGCATATAGCATAAATCTGCGACGCACTCGCATGCACTGGTTCATTTTGCGCCATTCTCACCGAGTAAAATGTGCCTTGGTTTCCCTGTTTCTTAACACATATCGCACCTCATCCTCAGCCTCCCCCCCCTCTTCCCTATAGTCATGGGATTACTTCTTTAAAAAAAAACTGGTTCCTTCATCTTCTTAGCAGACAAATCGCTAAAGCTAGTCATTAAAAAACATCTTTTCTAGCTACAATTTATCCATCTGGACATTTTCAGTTTCAATGATCACGCTGTGTTTTAATACACAGGAATGGCAAATAAGGGAAAGGCCTGCAGGAATGGCAAAGCTGCCTTAGGGTTGGACCGGCCTGTTACCTTTTCTGGTGTCCAGACGTCGGCTCATGAAATCGCTCATTTGTAAGTACGTTGAGGAGCTCAAAACGCTTGCGACTTAGAATACGCATTGTGTGTTGACATGGTGTTACCAGCCGATGGAATAATTGGCAACATAGTAGCCTTTAGAATTTGCTGAGTAATTGAATACTAACGCTATATCAGCAAACGAATATAATGTAGAGTACAATAAGCCAACCACTTGATTTTGTTGAGCAATAAAAAAGACGCTGTCGAGCACGAGACACTTGAATATTTGACACGCATGTCATAAAATTCTACACAAAGTTCCCCCTAATAAACCATTTGATTTTTACTGCTCGCTTCTAATCTACGTCTTCCTTTTAATGTATACTCGTGTTTTTTATCGCGAGTGAAATATATTGCGGATGTGTACTGGTATGCACTGTACAATACATTTTTCTATTATTATGGGGGTAGTGAAGAAGAAGCATATATGATATGATGAAATGCTGCGGTTTCTGGGGTACGTATCTAGGCATAAGGAAAGCAAGAATCTTGATTGAAGGTTTACAAACTATTTCGGACAATCCTCGCAATGTACATGAATGTAAAAAAGAGAATAAAGTCAGTGGTAAAGTATGGATATTAGATCTGGAGTACCAGCAGGAAGCACGTTAGCAGCCCGAACTTTGTAAATTTTATTTGATGAATTCGGGAATTGGAGAAAATCGGGTGTATCTGGGGTAACAAGTAAAAGGAGTATAACAAAATGAGAGATATATAGCTGTGATTGGTAGTATGTACATTTTATAATTGCTGTTGCTTGGTAAAACTCCAATTGTCTTCTTAGCTTCAGGATGACACTGTTCATGCACAGTATGTTAGTGCATGGTTGAACAACTGCATGGTGTATCAATACTACGAAATAGCGCCCCCTTCTATGTTTTTTCAATTGATTTTTCTTCTGTAGCAAAACAACCATTCATTGCTGATATGAAATCAGCGGCAAGCTTGCAGCGCCTTCACCTTTCAAGGTGACTACCGGCCTCTTGTCTAATTGCTTTAAGGGGGAGGGCGTTATTTCTCCAGCAGTTATATATCATCAATGGTGCTTGTTTTGCTCACCGCGAGATGACGCGAAAAGAGACTGTGGTTGCTTTCGCTCCAACTTCGGCGCGCTGCCAGCGCCCGCTGGAGGGCTTATATAGGCCTCGCGCTCCCGTGTTCCCATTCATAATTATTGACAGTGTTCATACATGCATATATCTCGTCTCAACCTATTCGGAATTGCCATTAATCAATATCGCAATTGTCAATGAATTTTTACACAAGACATTCAGCCTAAACACCACTCTCACAAATCATTAAACTAGTTATACACGGGAAAAGGGCCACCTCCACGTCTGTATAGAGCACGCGAGCAGCCGGTTTTTGCTATGCGGGGTGACACCTAGAGGCAGTTTCAGGCTCTGAAGTGGTGTATCAGGAGCATGCGCGGCCTAGTTGTCAAGCGCACCACGTCAGAGCCCGATACTGCCTCAAGGTTTCGCTCGGCAGAGCTGAAGCCGGCTGCTCGCGTGCTCTACAGAGACGTGGCCGAGGCTGTACATACCTGAGAGAGACAGCTGTGGCTATACGGGATACACTATATAGACCTGTGCTTAATTGCGTCTTGCGTACTTGCAGTGCATACATGTTAAACGAGCGGAATATGCAAAGTGCCTGCGACTGTGGTGGCATAGTTGTCAATGTGCTCAATGATACGCGAACACCATTGCTTCGATCCCGACAGGGGCAGTTGCATATTGATGGAGGCGAAATACTAGAGGCCCGTGTTAGGGCAAAGGCTGTTTTGATTAAGTGCACGTGAAAAACGCGAGGTGGTTTGAACTTACGGAGCCTTTCACTATGAACTACCTCATAATGTCATTGTGGTTTTTAACCAGAAAACTAAAACAAAATATTCCTTGTTGTAGTAATAGGGTTGCGAAGCACCGAGCTAGGTGAGCGAGAAGTTTCACCTTCATTGCAACCTTATTTGCAGTGCGTACATCGACCTCATGTTTCTTTTCTGGTAGCACTCTTTTAATGAAACAAAATATCTTCAAGTTACACTTGCAAGGCTATTTTGATTGATTGATATGTGGCGTTTAACCTCCTGAAACCACCATATGATTATAAGAGACGCAGTAGGGGCGGGATCCTGTCCATCCAAGGCGAATGAAACATGCTGGCAGAGAGTAATTATCTTGCTCACTTTTACTAAACAGAACCACTTCGCTTAGGAAATGCAGCCTTCAGACTTCAGTGCTCACCGTTTTCGAGTTTGCCTCCTTCCAACTGCTGCAGTATAGCCTCATGGTACATTCGTTCAATGACCATAGGAGGACAACTGTATTTGGCATGAGGCGGATGATGAATTATCTTGTTTATTGTGCACTCAGAAGTGACCGCAATGCTTGCTTCCCGCAGATCACATAGAAACCTGGAATTCAAATAGCGTGCACTACATTGAGAAGTAATTAGCAATGAGTTACATGTGATGCTCTTTAAACAGTGATGAGTTAAAGTATTATTATGCGGAGCTCATTGAACAAATGTCACCTGTTATTTTTATCTCACTTATATCCTGAACTTTGCCTAGGTAAATATTAACATTCTTTTTTTACAGGTTGAACGCTGACCATGATGGTCACGGCACAGCAAAGAACTGCTCAGGTGATGAGGGTTACATAATGAGCAGCCCCCGAAGGAACGGGAATAACAGCTGTGCATTTTCCAACTGCAGCAAGAATGACATCGCCGACTTTTTGACGTAAGCTTCCCGGCAAGACTCATAATACCTGTTTTTTTATAGTTAAAACTGTACATAAAAAATTGATTGCCTTGTGTTGAATTTTATTGTGAATCACGATAATGAAGATTACCTGAACCACAGTTGTAAGCCCATAAAAAAAAGCATTTGCGCTTTTTGTTACGGTGACAGAGTCGAAACAAAATAGTAATGTTCAACGACCTGCAATAAACCAGTTTTTTTCTGGCTAGGCGGGTAACCATCAATCAAAACTGGTTTTTTTAACAAAAAACAAAAAATACAGTCTCTTCCATCTTCTTGTTGGACACATGCCCATGCCCATATGCTAAATTGTTTTTTTGGTTCTTAACAAAGGCTGTCATTGGTGTGCTTACTATATTTTGTTGTATATATCTGTTTTGCCAAAGAACTTCGGGCGTCGTGTTGCTCGTACCAAATCTGAGGGCTATTTTCCCAACCTAAATAACAAGCTACAGATCCGCATTGACACGATGAGTACTTTGACCAACACGAAAAAGAATTAGTCCTTACTAGGGGTGTGGGATAGTCAATTTTGGAAACGAAACAAAGAATAAATCAATATTGTTGCCACTGAATAGAATACGAATAGTAAATGAATGATGTAAAAATAGTTTTCGAACAGTAAGTAGACCAATTTCAAAACAGATATTCAGTATTTTAAACAGATATTCACAAACTGTCACCAAAGAATATTCGGTTAGGTATAACCAAAGTAATATACCACAATGGTATCATATAGTATGAAAAATATTTATTTAGGCCCATCGGGGCGTGAGCTAGCACATAGCGGGCCGCTCCCACGTCGGGACAGATAGGCCTAACCTGTCCGCCACGTTGTGGGCCCATTGGACTGCAAATAGCTGCGTCCTTAAATCCGTACTGTGTACCGCAGCAAAAGCCCTTGACGATGTAACGCTTTCCACCCGTAATGAAGGGCTCCACCAGAGCATATGATCTAAGCTGACAAAGCCCGAGCAAAGCGCGCAAGCGTTTGACGTCTGAATATCAGGGCAAATTTTGTGCAAGAGGGCGGGTCTGGGATAAACCCCGCGGCCTGCAGGAGTCTGAGCGGCAATGCCTATGGCCTGTTTAGTTTACTGTGCGGTGGCGCATACTTTCGCCTCCTCAGATAAAAGCTCTTGCAAAGCTCAATGTACGTTAATGGAGGATCTTTTTTTCCAGAACCTCGTCGTCACAATGTACCCCAATAAGGTAAACTAATATAAGTTATACTGCCAGGACTAGAGCTATAGTAATATTTTATGACTCAGGTTCAAATTCTGCATTCACTAATGCTATGAACGTCAGAGTTTGTCACTTACTTTAAATTGGGACATAAAAACTAGACAATTTTCAACCAAACACTAAGAATACAGTTAAAGATGTAATGAGGCAAGTCAAGCTATCATCACAACATGGCCTGCGCACCGATACCGTGTAACAATCCGTGTTTAAATCAACATATGAAAGAACAGTTTACGCAAATACAACACTTGAATCTGTTGCTAGGCTGAAGCTTCAGTTATTGCTAGGTGAAGACAGAGCTGATCAATGCGATACAGCTTCAAGATCGTAAAAAGTGAGCAAGCGTAGAGATTTCAGTAGAGGCGGAAACGGGCTTCGGGTAGCCCGAAAGATTAAGCCTGGCCCAGCCCGTGGGCTAGGCTCAGGCGGGCTGACGTCCTCTCATCTCTGGCTCGGGCTGGGCTCGGGTTACGATATTTTTTAAGTGTGAATACACTTTATAAGCGACCTCAAACCATCCACCGCCGTCCGCAGCATCCACAGTCTTCTCTCTATCTTTAAAAGAAAGAAAACTTGGCGGGCCGCAGCGCCACGCTCTACCGAATAAGCCACGGACGCGACGCTGATATCGGTGTCACTAACGCGCCTTATATCTTTAACGCCGCTGCGTGCGTCCCCCTCCCCCTTCGCTCGCTCCTCCGCTCTCCTCGCTCGCTGCAGTTGCGCGCGCACCCCTCTCTCTCACGCGCCCGCCTTCTCTCTCAGTCTCCCGTCGAGAGCGGGTCGTGCGATGGATGTCCTGGAGGCAACGCTACCATCAACAACGAATGCAGTACGACCGAATGCCAGCACTGCACCCGTCCTTGGAGGTGACGGTACCGCGGTGGTTTCGCCGACGTTGGAAGACAAGGCGGCGCTGCGAAGGGCTCGTGAGACCGAACGTAAGTGGGCGAAGCGTGCAGCGGATGCCGAACTGCGTGCTCGCGAGGCCGAGTGCAAGCGGGCGAAGCGTGCAGCGGATGCCGAATTGCGCACTCGCGAGGCCGAGGACAAGCGGGGGAAGCGTGCAGACGATGCCGAACTTCGCGCTCGCGAGGCCGAGGACAAGCGGGCGAAGCGTGCAGCGGATGGTGAACTGCGCACTCGCGAGGCCGAGATGAGGCGTCAGCATCGAGCCACGAACGCGGCCCAAGAAGTGGAACGACAACGCAAGCGTCAGGCGGAGAAGGGCGATGAAGGCCGGCGTCAAGACGCCACTCGCAATCGTCAACGGCGAGTGGACGTTCCCGAAGCCGTTCGAGCCAGTGAACGTGCCGCGCGAGAGAGGGTGCGAGCCCTGGACTTTGCTCGTCCGGGCGCGCGTTTCAAACGCGACTTTGTGGATCGCAGCTTCGGTCACAGCTGCGCCGTGTGTGACCGGCTGTGGTTCGATAACAACCTGAGCTGCATTTCCGGCGTGAGGAACGAGACCAACAGGTTGAACGCGTTGCGGGTTCTTTGGAACGAGTTCGGAAGACAGTCGGGCGAACACCGATGCGACGACATGGATGCGCAAGACCCGCGGCTGGCTCCCTTCGGTGCGTTCCGGGTGTGTGCGTCTTGCCGAGAGTCCCTGCTGGCCGGGCGGGTTCCGCCGTTGAGCGAGAGCCACGGCTATGCGTACCCGCCTCGTCCCGCGGACCTCCCCGATCTAAACCCGGTGGAAGAGCGCCTCATCTCGCCTCAACTCCCCTTCATGAGCATCAGGTGGCTCACGCGGGGCAACGGTCAGTACGGCATTAAGGGAAAGATCGTGTACGTGCCCATCGACGTTCCGAGCGTGGTGGAGTGTCTTCCGCGGCTGGTTCCCGAGGACGTTGCGATAGACGTGCGCGTGAAGCGGAGGCTGGTGAGTCCGGCTACGTACAGGCGCGGACTGGTGAAGCGCGGTAACATCTTGGCGTGGTTGAAGCACCTGGAGCATGCGCCGTTGTATGTCGCTAGCGGCGTGCGCATCGACTAGAGTCGGCTGGGTGTCTTCGATGACGATGATGCGGCCGTTTGTGAAGGTGAACGCGCCCATGGGGGAGACGACGTGGATGACATCGAGACTGTCCCCGAGGACATAGATTTGGACGACCCCGTGCAACTAGCCATTGCCCTCAATGCCATGTCAAAGACGATCTTCTTTAATGAAAAGGGTGAGCGACGACCGCGCGCTCTCTTGATGAGAGATGATGGGAAGCGAAGCGGTGAACTGGACGATGCCGCTGCCGCTGACAAGCTGATCGATCAGTCGCATAGCCTGCACCTCGCTCCGGGTGAGAACCGCGTCCCACTGGCGCTCTTCATGGATGCGTATGCGGAAGAGCTCACCTTCCCCACGATACACATGGGCGTACCTCGCAAGATCATCGGTCCGCGTTCCACGCCATTCGCCATGGCCAGCAGCGAGATACGGCGCACCGACCGGCGTGGAGCAACGCCGGAGCACGTCTTGTACATGGCCACGAAGGTGATGCAATACAACGTTGCGGAAAGCAACATGATGTTTCGCACCAACGAGACCACTGGTTCAATCACGCGCGAGCAGCTCGAGAGTGGCGGTAAGAAGTTCCTGGAGGAGGTGCTGGACCGCGATCTCGCATTCATGCGGGGCGTTCCAAATACGGTCCAGTACTGGCAGGATCGCAGTAGTGAACTCTTCGCAATGATCCGCCAGTTTGGAAAGCCGCACGCGTTCCTGACCATGTACGCGTCCGAGGTCCACTGGGAGCGCCTGCCGCCAACACTTAAATTCAATAATTACACTTTAATCATCATCATCAGTAATAAAACTCCCAAGCGTTTCCCAGAGGGTGAACATGGTTAAGTTAGAATGCACGGGGTGATGTTATGAGGGGGAGTAAAGTTAAAATCCGTTGGCATTCGCCAGTGAGTTAAAGTAAACTCCCCCGTGTGATCAAATTACGATTCCCAGGAACCATTACACCATAAAGGCACCATAGTGTGATTAATAAATATAATAGTGCGAATTAATAAATACACCTCATAGCATCACCCCGTGCATTCGCACTTAACCATGTTCACCCTCGGGGAAATGCTTGGGAGTTTTAGTCAGGCGGGTCATACCAGATGCAAAGCCCGAGTCAAGTCTAAAATGTAGATGCCGTGGCGGAAGTGTTTTCCACTCCGTAGTGCCTTCTCCGCGGCTACCACACCCCATTTTTTTGTGTTCTCTTTTCACATTGCTACTTTAAACTCAAGGGCAGAGGGTAAAACCACACAAGGTGAACTTTGTGATTATATGTACATTAAATCTGAGGTACTAACGTTCTAGAAGAACCAACAGTTTAAATATGGTATGCTTGCTTTTCATGCAAAAAAAAATATTGGCGATTCCGGCTGCCAGATGCGAGCAGCCGACGGAACTTCAGTCGGTCGGCATATCTGACGCAAAAGCACTCCACACTTCATCGAAGCTTGAACCATTGAACTGCTTGATTTTCAACAACTTCCTCGCCCGCACTCGTGATCGAAACACATTATCTCGAGTCAGGTCTGCTTCACAGCTTGGCTCTGCTCCAGCTCCGTTCAAATGTAATCATTGCATAAAGTGACTGTTATTTGTAGTTTCCTTATGTTTAACTTTGGTATGGTGAATGGAATGACACATCAATGAAAAACGTCATCTTGTCTCCACAGCAAATATCATACCATGGACCGAATAGGGCCCATGGTATTATTTTTGAATGGAAGTGGGCGGGAGGGTGCAGGCGGTCCGATTTGCAGTCCTTCAGCGTCGGGCTCGGGTGCACCTTCGACGCCGCCAGCAGGCCCAGCCGAACTCGGGTTCTAAATTTCAACCAGTCTACATCTCCAGTTTTCACAGGAAGCATGCGGCAATCAACATCATAAACAGCACCAGTAGTCCCGTAAAAACTTGCGCTGCGTTCGGATGACTACAGGAAATAAAAAAATAATCTTTAGCTGCTCCAATGCTTTGTTTGTTTCGGTGTTCTCCCCCCGGTACGAATTATTCAAGCTATTCGGAAAAAATTCGTTACATTAAATATTTGTGGAAATTCGCACAAATGTAGTTCTTATTATTGGAGATCAATCTACAACACATCACCGGGCGGCTCTCTTCACCAGATTGTCAAAATTTCTAAGAGTACTACTACTACTACTACTACAACTACTACTACTACTAATTATTATTATTATTATTGATATATTGACGCAAGGTAGGCTGGCAACTATAATAGCCAGCCTCTGAAGAGGACAACGAAGTAGTTCTGTGTGCGCGTGCTCTGGTGTTCGCGATTCTGGCTCTTGGGTTGCGAAAGTAAACGCCCTATTTTGTACCTGTGTGCCTGTGTCTTTGTGACATTTTCTGGTGGAAGTGCTGGGTACGGTAGATGATACGGTTCCCTGAGAGCACCGCTGACGCAAGTCCATCGAGTATCTCAGTCGAGCTTACCCCTGTGCACGTACGTTCCAGCCGTCGTCTCCAGGGACTCGAGCCACAGCATGTTTGCTGCCAGAACGTCAGAGGATATGAATCAAACACCGCCTAACGTAACCGCGCCAGCACCAGCGCACCTGGTTATCAACCAGCCCAAGACGGCCGAAGACCATTTCACGGAGCTGCTTTGAAGATGCCGACGACTGGCTCGAGCATTTCAACCGGATCGCCGTCATCAACGATTGGACCCCAGAGCGTAAGCTACGCTATGTGTACTGCTTCCTGGAGGACCTCCGCGAAAACGTGGTTTGAGAACCATGAAGCAGCGCTTACGTCATGGGATGAGTTTCAACGGCAGTTCCTCATGGCATTCGCCCGAGAGGACAGGAAAGAGACAGCGGAGCGTGCTATAGAGGCAAGAGTTCAAGGCTCTAATGAAAGGGTGACGACCTACGTAGAGGACATGGATCGTCTTTCAAGCGTGCGGAGCCCTCTATGTGCGAATTCAAGAAAGTTCGCCACCTAATGCGTGGTGTAAAGAAGAGATTTTCGCCGGCCTTATTCGAAACCCGCCTGCGGACACTTGCGGAGTTCCATGAGGAAGCCACTGCCATGGAGAGGGCCCTTCAACAGCGTGCCAGGCAGTATAACCGTGGTGTAACCAAGTGAGGTCACTTCTGTCACTCTCGGCAATGACATCAGCGCGTTGCGAGAGCTTATCAGAGCTCTCATTAAGGAAGAGCTACAAAAGATGCAGGTGACTGCTTCACCTGCAGAGCAGCTCTCCATTGCGGAGATGGTACGCGCCGAGCTACGGCAAGCCGTTCACGCTCCCCAACCATCCGAGGTGCCACAACAGAGGCACTGCGTCGAGATGAGCTACGCGGAAGCAGTGCGACGTCCTCCATCGTGCAGTTCAACCAGCGTATTTTACCCCAATGAGCGACACGCTCAGCAAATGGAGGTAGGCTTCCGCCTTCGCAGCTCACCGTTTATCGCCGAAGCAAGACCGAGAAAGAGTGACATTCTGGCGTACACCCGACCACAGACCCCTTAGTTTCCACTGCGGGGAAGCCGGACACGTCTACCGAAACATGTCCATACCGTCGTGTGGGTCTCCGTAGATTTTCGCCTAATGCCCCTCGTCCACGACCTGGCGAGCGACCACAAGAAATAGAGAGTTTTCATCTCGAATCGTCGCAGTATTGAAACATCGGTCACAAGAGCCTCGCTCGTCGTCGCCTGCTCGCTACAGGTCACCGAGCCCAGCCTATTCACGCGGCTCCCCAAAACGCCGTTCACCCAGTCCTGCAAGTCGGGAAAACTGAGTTCAGCTACCTCCGGAGGTGAGGCCGCTGACGCTGGACTCTACGGAAGATCCTCCACTACGA
>WOVY01005535.1:0-12175 GCA_013436015.1 Rhipicephalus annulatus
ACGATGCGCACCGCTTAACTGGACCCTTCGTGTGACGGTACTAACGTTTTGAAAATGATACATCCGAAATCAGCAGTGCTAGTTAGGAATTCCTCAATCGGCATTGCACGGCTTACAAATGAATAGCGAATATACTGGAGAATGTTCATAATAAGGTCGATTGATTGAAAGAGAATGCAATGCACTCATTAACATTCCGCGCAGATTTTGCAGCAGCGTAGTCAGTTAATTTGGCGTATTGTAGCTTAAAGTCTGTTTATTTTGAAGAAACTTCTACGCTATACCATATCAGATGTGTCGGCAAAGCACGGAATTCCATCGTACCACAAAGGTCCATTGATCTCAAAGCTCTGCCGCACTTCTAATTGTGCTCTGCTGCTCTATAGCTGCGCTAAAGTATGCGTTGACGGAGAACTTTTTTTTCTTTTTTCACTTTCCTTCTTTTTTTTTCAATCTTTTAAATATCTGTAGACGACGGCCCTGAAGCTATACGAAACTATTCAGAACATTTTGTGTGATACAACGCGACGGTATTTCTTGTACAAATAAAGGGAGAGCAACGTCCTTGCAAAGACAACACTCTGTATTGTAGCTAACAGTACGAAAAACAGGCAAAGGCGAGAGGCGGACCCTCTGTGGCTTGTCCATTACTCGTTTCCGCCTGTGTTTATCGCACTGTTAGCCACGATCAGTCCGCACAAACTCGCCTAGTTTTCAATCTTGGAAGTTGATACACCATATATATTTCGTATCCGTGGGAAAGTACTGTAGAAGTACAAGATTTTAGGCGCACTAGGGAGACTACAAACATGCGTTTAGGCGTGCTACGGTACACAAGCAGATTTTCCGCGTGATTACCAGCCGTTACAACAAAGCGCGGCATTGGCTGTCGTTTACTGGGACAAGAAACCGAACTTGTTGCTGCTTCCCTTATAACTTTTCTAGGACACTGACTTTTGTTACCCTTCGTTACTAGTGCACGTTAGCGCGCTCAATAATTTTCCAAGTTATTATAGTGATTCAACCTCACGCTTTAAAGAGCACCTGAGAAAAAATCGATTTCTCTAGTATTAGTAAGGTATAATTCCACAGACGACACTTCAAAATGCGAGTGGAGACGCCACCTCGAAGTTTCCGCACCTAACGCCGTCACGTCATAGATTTGAACGGAGTCTACAAGGTCCTACGCAGATTATAATCGGTAGAAGTGAAGTACGTTGTTATCTGTGGCTACGCGTGAATATTTCGGCGCGAAATTCAAATGTAAGACTTGAAGCTCACGAGTAATTTTCATGAGGCACTTCAACGGGAGGTACCGGCCGCACTCATATAAGGTATGTACATACAAGATATGAAAACACAGGCGTAAACAATAATGTCCAGTGTACCACAGCTGCGTGCTTCATTATTATTTGTAGTTTTGTGGCTCGCAAGCCGCAATTTTAATTAAATACAAAGGGATGCAACGAACACTGCCGTGGGTTCACTTTATTAACCTGTAAGCGACCAGAAATGATACTCTCATACAAGATGCGTATTCAAAGCGTCAAATCAAAAAACAAAAAACAACCAGCTGCAATCTTTCAGGTAGTCACAGAAACGATACACGTTATTTCCACTCACTACTTAACATTGAGTATGCGCGTTATGATGTCTTGCATTGTAAATGTGTCCGTAATGCCGAACTTTGAAACAAAAATGAACAACTGGTCTAGAATATAGTCTGTTAATCAAACTCTACATCGACGTAGAGAGAACCTTTCACAAGAAAGCCTTGCTGCTCAATGTACGTCCAGCTCTTCTTGTCCGTCCAACTTCCCCAACTAGCAGTGCTTGAACTTGGTTTCCTCGTCATTTTGTACTCATTCATGCATGAGGTCAGCCTAACATCCTTTCTCTCATCTGTGGGGTGTGCTATGATAAGCGCTACCTTCTTTGCGAATGGCCACTCAACACGTTCGTCCCAAACCCCAGGCTTAAGGAACAATATGAAAGACACGTCGACGTCCTCCTCTGTAGACATCGTGAGCTTGCACTGCACCCTTAAACGTATAGCCAGCTAGAACGGAGATCTCGACTGTCACAAGGGCTTCCTTATTGCTCTCTGTGAGACCCTGCCTCGTGACGCACATGTTGGCGAACTGACAGGTGGTGATAAAGAGGCCGGGTTTTGACGCAGCACGGAAAGGCCCTGGAGTTTGTCTGATGGGCAACCGATTAGAACCTTCGCCGATCGTCATGGCCGCCATTTCCGGCGCCAAAGACAGAGCACGCTCAAGGCTGGCGAGCTTTTCCACTAACCCGTTTGCGCCATTCACAAGATTGTCGTGACGAGCATCATGCTCGCCCAACGACTGCTGCCGAAAAGTTTGTAGGTCTTCTTTGACACGCCGTACTTCTTCGACAACCCTTTGCACTCGCGCGTTATTCGACAGACGTCGCCTATCGCTTTCGGTGTAGCACTGTGTGTAGTGCTCCACGGCCGCTTCACTCGGGATAGCTATACGACACTTCTCGCACTCCACATCAACGCTGCGACACTGGCGCATATGACCTTTCAACTCGGACAGTTTGCCTGAGAATGTGCCACACTTCTTACCGCCTACAGTGCACACGACGCTAAGCTGCTCGAGGTGGGACAGCTCGAAGCGAAGCCGGACAAGTTGGTCTTCCTCGAAAGGCATTCTGTCGAAGGGGCACTCCGAGTGGTCAATCATTTCACCTTGACATTCGACGCAGAAAACGTGGCCGCAGGGCAACAGTGCAGTACCAGACGGCACCCTGCCGCAGATGCTGCAGACGCGGCTCCGTGGCATGGGCTGGGTGAATGCAACACGTCGCTGCTCTAGAAAATCGTCGAAGCCCGTCAGCGTGTACTCCCAAGTAGACATCGTGGAAACGTCTAGTTATGGCAATACACGAAGACACGAACGCGCACAAACAATGCAGCGAACCCAACTGACAGCACCGCGGAGCCCGACCGACCCACTCGAACGCCAGCCAGGGTGAGAACTGTGGCAGCGCCCGTGATGCATATCTTTGGGAGAGGCCATGACGTCATAATCGTGAAGCCACCGCATCGCAAACACCCGCACTTCCTCCTAGCGGAAGAAGCAGATAAACAGTTCGCGATTTCCGGCGACAAGCCGCCGCAGCGGCCTTGGAAGCAGTTCTCTGCCGCCAGCGAGTCAATCCACGAGTGCTGCCTCTTTTGCGTGTTTTTAAAAGAAAAGCTGTGCGATGCCCAGCTGTATACTCGGTGCGAATCGCGTGCACCGCCGGATATACCTGGTGCCACTTTTCACGTATGTTTGCTTCACTGTTGATGGAATTTGCATGCGGAGCTCTCAGCTGTACGCTCCGTTGGGTCTTATTCATTGTGTCAACTGAGAAACACACGCGAACTTCGTTTTTACCGTTGTAAGCGTCGTGTCACGTTTGTAGAAGTTGTGTCGTTCATACGGAAGGGCAATAAACTTTTCTTGTTACTGGACTAAGTGTGTATGCAGCGTACGCCGAGGAGCGTCTGCTGTTTTGTTTGCCCCATCCATCCCGGTTTGCTTGCCCCATAAGTTTGACGTCACCTCCGCCACACTCCTCGCAATGCGTTGGGATAGGATAGGGCCTCTCCTGATTTTTTTCCTTCCTTCATGTGCATTACAAGGAAACACTTTATCCATACATTCACCTTGAAAAATCCTTAGATTCGGGCACTTCTTCAGGCACTTCTTCAACTTCAAAAACACGCGATTCGACAAATAGTGTACCAAATTCTTATTCGACTGCGTCGATTTTTCAAAAACTAAAGATATTACGTGTGACAAGTCCCTACGAATACCGACTTCTATATTCATTTTGTTTGGCTCCGACAATATGAAATTCTTTTTAAAATATTCGTCACGGCTTGAATACAAAAAATAGTAACTCGCGCGCTCGTAGCCACGACATGTGGTCCTTACCGTTAAGGTGCACAAATTGCCTTATGCAATCACTGTGCATAGCCTACCTTTGATATTGAATAAATTCTAACGGAAAGGATTTATTCCAAATATTTTGGTTGTCATTCTCACCAACTCTCGTGGTGCGCTTAGCAGACTCACCAGCAAGGAGACCGACAGCCCAATTCTGAGTAGCATCATGAAATCCATTAACAACATTTTTTCACGTGGGGTATGCCTAGCTGCACAGTGGTTACCTTCGCACAAGGGTATTGCGGGCAATGAAGAAGCGTATCGCGTTGCATCGTCATGCAACCCATGATGGTTGGGACTGTCCAGGAATTCTATGTACGATGGACAAGTTCGTCTGCTTATACGCCGATATCTTCTAAAGCAGCAGATCGTTCCCTCCCCGTGTTCGTGGCCGTGGCTTGCCTCGTAGGTCCTTAGAGCTTTTGTACAAACTAAGAGTGGGTTTTGTGCTGGCGCGTGAACGATTACACCGTCAAGGGCTTGTGGACAGCCCATTGTGTGCAGCTTGATGCTCTTGCGAAACACTTGAGCATCTCGTAGTGCACTGTCCCACATTTGCTACGCAGCGGTCTTTGTTGATTGTGGAATATAAATTCCTGGGACTCAAGTGTGCGACTCTATAGACCACTACCTCTTTCCGAGTGGTAGTGCTTCACGACGCGACCTGGCCCACCGAGCTCTCCTTACATTTATGAACCAAACGGAGCTGGCCACCCGTTTATAGACGGTCTCTTTGTTCTTTTTTTCTCTTTTTTCATTATTTTATTTGTGTTTTTTATCATACTCGTCGAAGTCTTCGTCATTTTCCCCCTTCTTCATCTCTTTCCTCTTTCTCCCCTCTAAGTTTTGTTTCCTCTGTTTCTTCCCTCCTCCCGCAAGAGTGAGCAGGTGTTCTGCCTCACCAAGGTGGCACACTCTTAAAAAAAGTTCGTAAAAACCTAGTAACTGGAAGGAAAATGTTAGTAACAGCCACTGTTACTAACTCTCTGAGACAGTTACTAACCTTTTACAAACTTGAAAGCAACAGGCGTGTTGTTACTACCCCAACCGCCTAGTTACTAACTCGAGTTAGTAACAAAAAGCTACCTTGCTTATAACCCTTCACAGTGCTGCAAAAAACACGCATTCACTCACTGAGTGAAAGATTTAATAAATTTTGCCATTTATCCCCTCGTACCTCTCAAACCCTTCCCGTATATTCACTTTTTTTTATCATAGGTTGAATGCATATAATTTATACGGCCAACATTTTTAGAGGAATTGATATTTGAGTCTAACTGCATGTCACCCGAAATTTTATGCTGTCGTGTTTATCTTTGTTCCTCTGGATACGACGCTCTTCTTCGGACCATGGGCCCCTGGGTTTGAAACCCCACTATGCCCAGAAATTTGTTTTTTTTTTCTTTGAGCCAAAATAGCCTTAGATGATTTATCGAACTGAAAAGTTACCGTCAGCGTCCCGCGGCGTCGGGCAAAGCACAAGTGAAGCGAGAAATTATGTCGTGATGACGTCACTATTGATGTTACGTCATAAATCGCCAAAATATGTGACGCCGTATGCCGTTATCACGTCCCGTTACAAAATAACGTCATCACACGACATTGTAGCTTGGTCAAAGGTAGATCTATCACGGATGATGTGCAAAACCATGCACGTTAGGTGCAGAAGCTTTCGGAGGGATCAATACGACGACGGAGATGACAAGATGATGGCTTCGTCTTCGACTCGTCTTACGTGAAAGCACATGAGACCCTATGAGTTTTTTTTTCTTCTTCTTCTCTGCATTTATCCACTTTTCTTCCTCCAACACCTTGCTAGGGAACGCATGGTGGTGTATACGTCATTGCTAGGCGAGTTTATGCTGCAAACACTGCCTGCGCCTGAACTCGCTACTGCGCCCTGTGCACATTTTCTCGTCCTTCGTTTAGTAAGGCGTTGTTTCACCATAATGAGCTTAATGAGGAGCCCGTGAATTACAAAAAAATTGTGATCGTGTTCACTTCGCGCCACGATGTGTTTCACGAAGTGAAACAATGAAATCGTTTCGATTGATAAGTTGCTCTCTGAGAACCTTAATGTCGTAATTTCACTATTAAGAGTCTACTAAAAGAGAAAATTTTGATCACTGTTCCATTTTTTAATTTTGCGCCGCAAAGTCCACGTATATATTTTGTACTTTCGCGTGAATGATAAACGATATTCTCTTAAACTTGGTAAGTAATACCGATGGCCCCCTCAGTGGAGAATGTACTTCATTTTCACTGATTACGAACTACATAGGACTTCGTAGACGCGATCAAACTCTATCACGTCAAGGCGTTTGGTTCGGGAACTTCAGGTGTTTCTCTTCGCACTTCCTTTTTGCGGGTCTTCTCGTGCAAGCGCGCCGATTTTGGAAATTCACTAATGAGATAAAATTGTTGTTATCCTTAATGGCCCTTTAACGTATAAGCTATATGCTTCGTTCACGGCGGCTCATAACAGCGATAGGCAGGCGCAGCGGTTATCACTTTTGCTCTCGCAACCACCAGGTGCGTCGTCGCAGAGCCACAGCCATCGTCGCAGAGCGGCCGCGGTGGCAGAACGTTCGGTCAAATACAGGGGTCGTTTGCGCGCGGAACATTAGGGAGCACTGTATTCAAGGTGCGTAAGCGGGGCACGCCACTTAAACTTTTTTCTTATTTCGCGGGCATCTGCAATAATCAGAGAACAGCAATACTTCAAGCACAATAAGTTAGAAACAGTCAAATGGGATGTTTCACAAACCGATCAACTACATCTTATTTAAAACTTTTTCGGCCAGCTTCATTGCCTCAAAAGCTGATACATAATTCTTGCCTAATTAATCAGTGTTAAATGAAGCAACGAAATAGCGCAATATTCTCCATGCAATAACCACAAGCATTATTTTGGTTGTATTGTGATAGTCTGTATGCAATTTTTTGTTACTTTTTCTGGCTAAATTTAGCTTGGGCATGTATGCAATTATGAAACTGCATTCACTGTGCATCTTATATTTCTGCTTCAAGTTCTGAAATAACAGTTGACTAGTATTGCAGTCCTCACTTAAAGCAAGTTTACTTTACATTAGTTTTTGTTGTAGCTGGCATGACACTTTATGAAAACGTTCATGTCCACAAGTGATATATGCTTCTTGAAATTTTCTATGAGAGGACTACAAAATGTTTATAGATAGAAATAATGAACGTGGTGAACTGATTATGAATGTACAACATTAAACCCTGGCACTCATATCAAAATGTCTTCTGCCTAAATTTTTCCTCCAGTTGGATATGTATCAAACTGTGGCAAGTAATGTGTAGGTAGTATATAACAAATAAACATGATTTTAAATTAATAAGTTTTATTGTCATTGCAAGCATTTTGCGTACAGTGAGGAAGGAAGGAAGCAACCAAAGGTAGAAGGCAGGGAGGTAACCAGAAAGACATCAGGTAAGCTACCTTACACTGGGGAATTAGGGAAGGGGACAAGAAAGATGAGAAAGAGAGAAGAAAAAGAAAAAGGAAAAGACAGACAGTCAATTCACTGTGGCGTGTAGAACTCTACCGCAAGTCAGAGGCATTCACACAAACTCGTAGTCCTCAAAAAACATAAGAGGGCTTTCACTGTCTTGTGGGCTGTCGAGGGATGTGGACGGTGCTGTATTAGCACCTGCACAGAAAGAGGCCGATCATTCAGTCGCCGCAATGCGTTGGCAAGTACTTGTCTCTCTGAGGTCAATCGAGAACAGCAGGTGTTCAATATTTTCATCAGTGTTGCAAACATCGCATGCTGCACTATCAGTCATTCCGATTAACGTGGTACAAGCTTTCGTGAAAGCAAGTCCCAGTCAAAAACGATAGAGAAGCGAAGTGTCACGTCGATGTAGGCCGGGTGCAGGTCAGAGTTGTAGTGAAGGGTCATGTTCATGTAGTCTGGTACGTCGTATGCTTGGTGTGTTCCACTCAGTCAATGTGAGACTGCGAGCCAGTTGGCGAATTTGCCTCGCAGCGTCCGCTCTTGAAAGCGGAATCAAAACACTGTTTACTTCCTGATCTGATGTGGTGAGCAGCATGATCTGCAGAATCATTTCCATTGCTGCCACAATGCCCAGGTAACCACTGAAAGTCGATGTCGTGGCCTTTTTGTATTAAGAGGTGCTGAAGTTTCACGGTTCGATAAGTCAACTGCCCGTGGCATCCGCGTCGGTGAACTGATGGCACGCACTGTAACGCTGGTTTTGAGTCAGAAAACACGGCCCATTTACTTGGTCTTTCTTCAAAATTGACGAGTTCTAGTGCACTGCGCAAAGCCTCGAGTTCTGCCGCCGTGAACATCGTCGCATGCGAAGTCTTAAAACGCAGAGTTACCTCTTGTAATGGTATAACCACTGCTCCACATGAACTAGACGATGTAGACGTGCCATCTCTGTAGATGTGCACGTGGTTACTGCAGGTCTGGTCCAGTACTAATAGACTCAGTTGTTTTAGGGCATGTGTCGGTAGGTCAGATTTTCTCCGCATTCCTGGGCTCATTAAGTAAACTCGTGGCCGACTCAAGCCCCAAGGAGGAGAGCAGTGGGCTTTGATGCAGGTGCATACGCCTCAGTAAATGATGAGCATTGCTTGCAGACAGTGGCACCGTATGTCGTGCGGGGCCTTTCAGCAGCGAGGCTCCCCGGGTGGTGGGAAGGGGTCCTGGTATAATGCCTGTGGTGCATACGCGTTGTCTCGGTAATATTATGTGTCTTGATTTAGTGATCTCGGGCAATGACAATGGTTTCAGCTGTTGAAACACTGCAGGGTAATCCAAGGCATATCTTGAGTGCTTGGGCTTGAATGCTCTGAATTTTATGCAGGTTAGTCTTGCCTGTGTTAGATATTGTAATTAAACTCTACCATAAGAATCCGATAAACTGCACCCTGTACAGTTGTAGCATGGACGGTACGGGCACTCCCCATTTCTCTTCTGCAAGGAATTTGAACATGTGAATGTTGCGATCAACTGCTTCTTCACATAGTTCGCGTTCGGAGTCCACAACAGGTTTCTGTCTATTATGACTCCTAAGAATCTGTGGCTTCTGCTGAACGATATGTGTTCTCCGTTAATCGAGATGCTGTAAGCAGGCATCGGTTTCCGCGTGAATGCTACCACTGCACATTTTCCGCAGGACACCTCGAGACCTTGTTTACGAACGTAGCATGACGTCGTTGTGGCAGTTTTCTGAAGGCAGTCTCGAAGCTGTAGCCTTGTCACACCTGATGAAGTCAGCGTAGATAGAAAATTCTTCAGTGGTTGGTAGGTGCTCGACTAGTCCACTGAGGGGTTATATTGCGAAGTGTAAGGCTTAGCACTCCTCCTTGAGGGACTCCTCGGCTACTGCAATACTCAGGTGTTTGGGCCATTCACCATCGTCACGTAGAATGATCTCAGCTGTAAGTAGCTGTACACCCACACATATACCTTTCCACCAAGACCTACTGTTTCCAAAGCACTAAGGATGGCTTCATGGGCGACATTGTCTTAAGCTCCCTTAACGTCTAGAAACAGGGCAGCACACAGTTTCTTAGAGGCTTTCTGGTGTTCAACATATGTCACCAGATTAACAACATTGTCAATTGATGAATGGCCGTGCCTGAATCCAGTCATGGATACTAGATAAATTTCATAGTGCTCTAAATACCACTTCATTTGTGTTAAAGTAATTCTTTCCACTGTTGTCCCACACAACTGATAAGCACAATATGACGGTATGAGGCAATATCCACGAGATTTCACCAGCTTTGAGAAGCGGAATGAGGCGACTTGACTTCCATGCTTGGTAAACCATACCAGTCTGCCAGGAGGTCATCGTATAGGCATAAGAGTGCCTTCCGAGATTCGTCTCCAAGGTTACAAAGGGTACACAATGCAGTCCAGGGTCCGGGTGCTGAAGAACGTCTGCACAGTGCCAGTGCCACTTCTACCTCATCCATAGAAAGTGGGCATTCTATGCGGGGATCACGTAGAGAAGCGGGTTGTCGAGTATTGCTATTCTTGTTTTCATGAAATTGGACTTGACGGCGATTCTTCGACAGAAGGATTCTGCGAGGTCAATCTATCTACATTGTAGGTGAAGTGCCAGAGATGTGAATGGGTCCTCGCTGACCAAAGGTTGTGCTAAGAGCCCGGACAGTTCTCCATATCAGAAATAGGGGCTTTTCACGGATCCGACGACTCGCAGAAGGATGCCCAACGTCACCAAGCCAGTTTATTCATGTGCCGTCGTATTTTCTTTTGAGTGCATCTATGTTAGCCTACGATAGAGGCGAAATGCTGTAGGCCCGTGTGCTCAGATTTGCGTGCACCTTAAAGAACCCCAGGTGGTCAAAATTTCTAGAGTCCTCCACTACCGCGTCTCTCATAATCATATGGTGGTTTTGGGTCGTTAAACGCCACATATATATCAAATCGTCTAGCCAGCCTCTAATCATCCATGCACTTTGTCCGTATGTATCTACGTTCTGCACGACGATGTATTGCATGTAGTTTCTCAAGCTTTTGAGCTTGCAGACGATGAGTGTTGCGAGGTTCAACCAGTCAGCATTACTTCAGGCCTTAACACAAGTCGAGAATCAAAGTAGAGGTCGAGAATCTGTGATGATGCAAGGTTTTTCGGTTTTGACAAGTTTCTGTTCTGATGTTTTCTCGACGACATAGCACCAACGATGTCTGTCAAACATTGTATTCCCGAGCCACATTCACAAGACAAAACACATCTCCACAATATATGTACAGCTCTGAGATCTGTCCAAAACTAGGTAGTATGGCTTCTGCAGAATGACCACATCTTTGACTTTGTACGTTATCTGATCGACAGTCACAGAATTAACTTTCCACACAGGACGCCGGGTGAGAAAACTTCAGCCATGCAAGGGGGCAAATCTTTCTCTTTTAAAGGGCCTGGCTTTAGTTGTCTGAATAGAGTTGTGAAACTCTGAATTACAGAGTTCATAGCTCTGTAATAACTGGTGTCGCCCCGCAATTGTCTTACAAATATTCCTGAAATTTTGGTTACGCACAGCAATGGATTTGAGATACTGATGTTTGGCCTCATAGCGCATACACCAGTATTGCTTCAGTGGGCCAAGTTCATTGATTAGTCTTGGATAATGCACCAGGAAATGAAGTTTCGGAATTACGTGGCCAGGGTACAGAATCTCAAAAGAAGATGAAAAGTAACGAATGTCATCCTGCAGACATGCAAGGTGGTCATGTGGAAGGCTGTCAGCAAATATGAGGTCAACAATCCTTTTGAAAAGCAAGTACACTTCCCAGTGCTCGTTGAGTTCCGGAACAATGTCTCCAATCATAAGGACAAAAACCTAAACAGGCACCACTTCTGCGATGCAGTGCCCTTATATGGAGTTTTCGAAGTAAGAAAGTGTTTTTCGACAGCTTGTGGTTTGTTTTTCTTGTCATGTGCACCAAAACTGAATGCTGTGATGCAATCTAGGTCTGAATATCTAATAACATTGGTACTGATGAGGCCTTGCAAAACATGCTTTAAAACGTGAGGTATGCTTCCCTCAAGCACATCGTGCATCAGGTCCGGCGGTAGCTGCAGTGTTGCATCAAAGTACCAAATGTTTAAAAGGGGCGATTCACCTTTCACACCATAAAGTGCAGTGCTTAGTGGCTGGTTCACCCTAGCACCTTCAATGTGAGTTTCATGCAAACTCTTGTTTCGAATTCGCACATCCATTTCATGGAATACAGAGCTAAAAGTTGCATATGGTGCAGTGCAAAACCTGCACGGGCGCCCTCTGTTAAAACAACAGTAAATCCACCCAGCCTATTCATAGAAAGGTTGTCGCCACTAAATGCAACGAGAATTGCTCTGACTTTAGCAGTAGCTGAATTTGTGCACTGTAAAGCCGGTTGCTTCCAATCTCACAATGTCTGAAACAACAGGTTCCAAGATTGCCTTCATGCCATGCTTGTCAACAAGCCTGTATGGCGCAACAAGAGCTACATGTATGGAGCGTAGCTGTGACCTGTGACGAGCATGTAGGTTGAGCACACTAAAGTACACAACAATTACTTTATGAATGCCTCGTTTTGACCCCAAGGGGTTCACAATCTCGAGCTCATCGCTGTAAAGAACAAGAAACAGAGTGTATTGTGCCCCGTTCTCCAGAAGTGCCGACAGTTTTTCCTTGA
>WOVY01005536.1:0-78019 GCA_013436015.1 Rhipicephalus annulatus
GGACTATCCGAGCTCAAGAACACAATTTGTTGCAATTATCCTGCTCACTCATCTCAGGTCAGCGTCACATCCGGTGTACCACAAGGATCGGTACTGGGTCCATTACTCTTCATCATCTATATAAACGACGTCGTTAAAAGAACTGCTGGGACTTTTGTGAAATTGAGAGTTTATGCCGATGACTGTGTCATATATTCTGATGTGACTAGCACTCAAGATCAGTTGCAGTTAAATAAAGTTTTCGACCGTTTTTGCGAGTGGAGTAAGACATGGCAGATGTCACTGAACATCAAAAAAAAAAAAGTCTCAATGGCTTTCTCAGATAAAAAGCATCCGTTAATGTTTTCATATTTTAGTTGTAACCACAAGCACGAAAGTCTAGATACTTTCAAATACCTCGGTGTTACTCTCACCCCGGACTTGAAATGGCATGCCCACATTCTGAATATATGAAATAAGGCGTTAAGAAAGCTGGGTTACCTAAAGAGAAACCTTCGAGATGCAACTAGGGAATGTAAACTGATAGCATACAGATCTCTAATAAGGCCTCTCCTAGAGTATGCATCTGTCGTATTGGCACCGCATCATGCCAATGACATAAATATGCTTGATTCTATTCAGAAAAAAGCCATCAGATTTATATGTAAGCGTTATGATCGCCTTTTTTTCACCTACGATATATGCTAATGAATCACAGCTAAAAAGTTTGGCTCTCCGACACACTTGTGACCGTCTTGTCCTGTTGCATAAGATCGCTCATGGGGAAACATTATTGATGCACCCATTACCTTGACTAACCCTTCTTCTCGAATCACAAGGAGAAGTCACCACCTTAACATAGCTCCCTTTGAAGTAATCCATTGATTGCTTCAAGTTTTCTTTTTTCCTCACACTATTGATACTTAGAATGGTCTCCCGGGCTCCCTGCGCGAGCTGTCAAACGATGAATTCGTTGAACAATTGCCAAACTTTCTTTACTGATCAGCTGTGTATACTTTCTTGATGTTCGGCCCATTCAGTGTGTATCCTTCAGTGTGTATACTTCAGTGTGTATACTCAATGTGTATACTTTATTTGTGTCATATTTAATGCGACTAAATGTGATTTAGTGTGACTAAATGTATTGTACTTTATCTTGTGTTGTACTCACTCCTACAATATCTTGCTGTGCAAGATGCAGTATTTGTAAATAAAAAAAAAAGAGAGGTTCAACTTTACCGTCTCCGATTCGATGGCCAAGAAAACAGATGGTTTGCTCTCCTATCTCACACTTACTTGGCTTGATGGTTAAATTGGCGCGTTATATTCGATCAAATACACGCCGTAGAGTGACCAAATGTTCAGGCCACGTGTTTGTAGCAATGACTACATCGTCAAAATAGTGAAAACATTTTCTAGATTACCTAGAACAGCTCGCATGAGGCGTGCGAAAACAGCCGGAGCTGTCTTTGTGCCAAAGGGCATGAACACAAAATGGTATAGTCCAGATATACTGGAAAAGGCTGTTTTTTTTCCGGCTGTCCACAGCCATGGGCACTTGCCAGTAGCCCTTGGTCAAGTCAAATTTTGAGAAGAATTTGCATTGACCAGCAAGGGCAAGAACCACGTCTATACGCGGTATTGGTTCACTGTCCGCAATCAAGATCTTATTTAGCTCTCTGAAGTCGATGCATAAATGAATCGTGTTGTCAGGTTTTTTGACAACTACGATGGGAGCATGGTATGGTGACTGCGACCTTTCAATTATGCCCAACTTTAGCATTTCTTGGACTTCTTTCTCGACGCTTTCCCACAGAGCTAGTGGGGTGGGATACTGCGGAACATGTATAGGTTTATTGGATGCCAAGCGTAGTGGGCAATCTACTAGGTCAGTCTTTCCTGGACGGTCCGAAAAGATCATCTCAAATTCTTTGAATAAATCAAGCACATCAGAACGCTGTTCAATGTACAAATTCTCTGATAATTTCACATCATCCGCAGTCTGTGTGCGAAATAAGCTAAGGTAAGGAATCTCATGTGAGCTTTCTTCGCTTGACATTTTCTCGTTCGCTACCAGTGGCCTTTCAACTTCGGTTATGACCGACACCTGCTGCCCTGGTAAAGGTTCGCATTCCTCGTACTTTTTGAGCATGTTAATGTGGAAAATTTTTCTTTTTCTACTTATCGCAAGAACGTAGTCGACCTCATTCTTGCGTTCGACGACTTCAAATGGCCTTTTCCATTGCAGGAGCAGTTTGTTAGTATCTGTCGGCAAAAGAAGTAACACTTTATCCCCAACGTTTAGCTTTCAAGGACGGCTTTTGCGGTCGTAGTAAGTCTTTTGTTTTGCGCCTGCTCTTTCCGATTCATCATGCGCAAGTTTACATGTCTTTTTCAGGCCGTTTCGAAGGTCGTTCAAGTAGGCATAGGCAGTGCGAATTTCACCGTCGATGTCTTTATTGCTCCACAGCTCCTTCAGCACCGTCAGTGGTCCTCGCACGTGACGACCGTAAATTATCTGAAAAGGGGAGAAGCCCAACCTCGCTTGCGGCACCACTCTGTAAGCGAAAAGGAGTGGGGCGAGGTACCTGTCCCAGGATCGTGTTTTTTCCTGGCACATTCTCTTGAGCATCATCTTCAGCGTTCCATTAAACGGCTCAACGAGCCCATTTGCCATGGCATGGTAGGAGGTCGTTCGAAAAAACTTGATGGCAAGAAGACGGTCCACCTCTCCCATGAGTTCCACTGTAAAACTTCTTTCTTGGTCGGTAACGGTCTCCTTCAGTAAGCCGACTCGAGAGAAAATCCCAATCAGTCTTTCAGCTACATGCACAGCATCAATTGCAGGGAGTGCAATGGCATTCGCATATTGGGTGTCAAAGTCGATAAGAGTTAAAATGTAACGGTTGCCACGGTCTGACTTCAGTGAGAACGAACCGATTAAATCGACCACAACACGCTCAAAAGGCGTTTGAATGACAGGCATGTTTCCTAGAGGCGCAACAGCAATTTCGCCTGTTGGTGTCGTTCGCTGACACTTATCGCAGGACTTGACGAACCGTTTCACGTCGCCATGCAGATCCCGCCAGTAAAAATCTGCTAAAATGCGATCTGTCGTGCGCCGAATGCCTTTGTGCCCTGCCCTTAGACTTTCATGGCCAACTTCGAGGATATGCTTCCTGAAGATCTTCGGCACGACGAGCTGGCTAAACGTCCTGCCTGCTGGAAGATTGTATTGTCGGTAAAGAAGTCCCCCTCTTTCAAGAAACGTGTAACTGTGGCCTTTCGGTGACTTGAAATCTTTACGGACTTTAGCAAACACGGCTTCCAATGCTTTGTCGTTCTGTTGCTCTTCCGAGAACTGGTCTTTTGTTTCGTTGCACCATTTTATTTTGGCACTGACTCTGTTGCTCTTCTGAGAACTGGTCTTTTGTTTCGTTGCACCATTTTATTTTTGGCACTTACAATGGTGTTATTTTGTCCTCGTGAGGTTTAACCGTAGCGGAAACATCGTGAGGACGCTCCTCAGCTTCCATGCTGCAGTTTCGCGTCGCATTGTCGCTCTCGTCGACTGTAGGAGGCTTCCACTTATGATCCGGCTTGTGAGGATCTCTGACACCTGCTAGGTTACCAAGCACCAAATCGTAAAGTGGCTTGTCCATACAAAGTGCGGTTATCTCTCCCTCAAAGTATGGGGTGTTCACGGAAATCTTGGCCTTTGGCACTTCTATGGCGGAATCATCAATGAGTAAGACTCTGCTACTTTTCTCGGTCCACCGTCGTTTTGGCACTACGTTTCTTCGGATAATTGAAGTATTACTGCCCGTATCTCGAAGAACCCTGACTGGTTCACCCAACACTTCGCCTTCAACAACTGGCATTCCTTGTACCAGAAATACTGGTATCCTTTCATCCACACTTGCATTAGGAGGGTCACGTTTCTTTCTTTTTTCTTCTCCACCAGTGTTGTCACTCGAGCGGAAACCATAACGGTTCTCGTTCACTGCACCTGCGGAACTTTTTTCCTTCTGTGCCTTCATGCTCCAGCACTCGTCACTCTTGTGGCCAATTTTCCCACATACTCTACACTTTGTCGCTTCTTTAGCTGGGTTCCGACATTCATGTGCTTGATGTCCCAGACGCTTGCATAGCATTCATCTTGTCGGTGGTTTCTTGGGAGCATTATCAAGACTCTTGAATTCTTTGGAGTTGGAGTCGTCTGTACCCTTTCCCAGGTTGGACAGATTCTGAGCTTCCATGAAGCGATCAGTAGCGTCAGCTAGCTGTTGAAGTGACTTTCACTCGCGTTCTTTCAAAAATATTGTTAGTTTTGGATGGCAACAGCGGAGAAACTGTTCAGTGAGAATGTGGTCTTGAAGGTCATCGAATGTTCTGGGCACATCAGCCATGTCAACCCGGTGGTCGAAGTACCCTGAGAGTCTCGCGGCTAACTGTCTCCCGGTTTCTCCATCTTCTGGTCGTGCCTTGCGAAATGTTTCTTGGTACCCTTGCGCACTGAATCGAAACGTCTGCAACAAGGCTTTCTTTACTTTCTCATTGTCTAGAAAATCTGTGGCAGTCATTCGGCCAATTACTGTCAACGCTTCGCTACTCAAACACATGCTCACAGCTAATGCCCATTTCTCTTGTGGCCAGCCTTGTCCTATTGCCACGCATTCGAATCTTTGCAAGTATGCGTGCAAATCATCACGTCGCTCATCGAACAGCGGAAGCAATTTCTGTGGATTCAGTGCTGCAGAAAAGCTACTTGGCTGAGCCATAGAATCAGTCAGCTGCTGCATCTACCCTCGGAGCTCCTCCTTGAAGCTTTAGCTTCAGCTCAAGGATTTGCTTCGCTCTCTCATCTGCTTGCCTGCTCGCCTCTCTCTCAGCAGCATGTTCATCTCTTTGCCTCGCCTGTTCTGCCTCAACCCACTTACGCAATTCTGCGCCACTCAATCCTAGTTGTGCCCCAACAGCAGCTAATCTTTCTGTGTCCATCATCAAAACAAGTTTTGTGAATGTGCACTCGAGAGACAATAACTTCCTTCAACGTTTGTACGAGTGGTATCCTGGCAGGCTCGCCAGATTGTGACGTAGTGTCAGTTTTGGGCCCAGGACCACTCAGCAAGGAACTGAATTGAATCACGAGCACACAGACACACGCACGAGAATATATTTACAGAGAATGTAACTATCAACGAGTAACACCTAAAGTAGTAGAAACACGCAGTCTATAGCTGTACTCAATGTCTCTCTAAATTAGAAAAGTCTCGCCGTTTTTTTATGTAGCTCGCGGGTCGCCGGCGCCGATCGCTCGTGGGCTGTGTGCCGTTTGGCTCGTTGCCGTCCTCAACGTGCGTCGGACCTCGCCGTGACATGGCCTTCTGCCGCAGCAGCAGCAGCAGTCGGTAGCTGATTGGTAGCTCTGCAGCAGCTCTCCACCACCACGCTCGTCTCAGCAGCGCACCGGGGTCGCGCCAGCCACCCGGGTCGCGCCAGCCACCCGGGTCACGCCAGCCACCCGGAACGGCATCAGGAACATCAGGCCCGCAGAAACCGAAACCCACAGCAACTCTGGACGGCAGCCAGCACCGCGGAACCTCGCCTGGTCCCTGGGCCAGTCGCCCAGCCGGAGTTCAGGCCTCCTTCACAGGATGTCCAGCTGCCCGGAACGGCAGGCAGAACAGCAGTGGGTCGCCTGGTCCCTGGGCCAGTCGCCCAGCCGGAGTCCAGGAACCGTAGAGTGCCTAGATGTCGTTGTCTAGTTCCCCGGACCGGACGTCCAGCCGAGAACTGACTCCTTGCACGCGCTGCCTCGAACCACCGCACGCACCACGTGCACACTTCGTTTTCCTCTTCGCCCCCGTACAGCGAACACTCAATTCTTTTTTTTTTTTTTTTCGCTCCTCTCTATCATGACAACCAGTTTGTGGCATTGTGTCGCACGTCCGATGCATTCAGTTTTTCCCGCATTGTAGTCTGAAAATTCGATGATAGATTTCTGAAACTACACACACTACTTTCAATGTTTGAAAGCTGGGCGATTGGCAACATAAAACAACTTTCTAATACAATCACCTCAAAATTTATAATAAAAATGTTAATTGAAATTTTCTTGTTAATTATTCATTTTGGAATGATCTACCTAATTAGTGGCAAGATCTTTCCGCTTCGACATAGAAATGGTCTGCAAAGACTGCAAGTGCCTCACTGTTATAGCTTTTTAAGGAAAGATCTGTATTGCTTTAAAAAAAATGCCCTGCATATGCAAACCTGACCATTCAAATGCACAGCGCTAACACTCTCAGGTTTAAATGCACATACAAGAGACTCTCATTAAATGGAACCTGAAGGGACTAGGAAAATATGTTCCATTTAACAGGAGTTCCATTTACTGAGAGCTGAATAAGGCTGCAGAATGAAAGTAGGAAATCAATTGTGTTAGAGGCAGTTGTTCTGTTTAATCAACAGTTTCGTTTAACAGATTTCCATTTATTAATAGTCAGCTGTATATACGGCTACATGAGGGCTTGTTGGAAGCTGGGTTGGGGGCAATATAAAATTGGCCAGGCTACGTTTGCAATACCTTATGATAAGCATTGGAAGAACAAGTTACTTACTTGTAGCTGCACATTGAAGAGTCATTGCTGGCCTGCTTTAGAAGCTTGCTCTGCAGAGTAAATATCAGGCTGTAATTGCTCAGTTTTGGATAAATCTACCAATTGGAATTATGGGCTGTTTGTTGAGCTAATATGTTGGGGCAGACAGCCCTGCACGTTTGGTACGTCACCTAGCTAAGTGCAAATTCGTTCCGCAAGAGGTTGCCTGCAATTTTGTTATGGAAGTTAAAGAAATGCAGCTGTTATTACTTTATGATTGTTGAGGAGCTTGATTAAGTGCAGCTACACCCACATTATGTGCAGGGGGTGAGCAGACGCAGCAAGAGGCGTCGACAGTAAAGGATTTGGCAGTTCCTGTGAAACACATGCAAGGTAGGTCAAGCAACTTTTATTATTTTATTCATCTACCGAAGGAAGTGTCCTGAGCCCAGGAAAACAGTAATGCAGGACATTTTAAAAGTACGGTATTCCCTTAAACTTGCTCTCTGGATGTGTGTCATTCCACACCAACCTTGGCGCTTGACCATTTGGGACCATCTACTTAAAGCCAAAGATGCTCTTCCAAAACATTTTGTGTAAAAAAAGTTTTCCAGTACGACAAGCTTCATGTGAATTTTCCTGGCAGGCTGGAAACCATGGCTCATGAAACATGCCAAAAGTTCTGTTCTTTCTAAATTAGGTTAAAACAAATGTTTACCTTTGTAGCAACGCTAGGCTTTTTACTTAAAGTAAACTTTATTAACTTTTACACTTTCGTGAAATTTTTATGCAGCCTTGAATACAAAAAATGTGGTCAATATTGGGTATTTTTAGAGAAAGGAAGCATTCAGCGAAACAGGATAATATATTGCAAAACTGTTTTACTGAAGACTAAAATAATTTCAGTTGTGTATAGTGCGAAATAATGTGTACAGGTGGCCACAGTTTCAAAAAACGTTCAATTTTGCTCATGTTTGGTCGTACACTGAATATTGAGGCGGTCCTAGTAAAAATACGCTCTATAGCAGATTTACTAACAAACTTCAATGTCTTTTCATTTTGAAAGTCTTATCGAATTACTTTTTTTTTAAGCTAGAAAACTATTTGAGAATTTGTGTGTTATTGCTCTGTGTTTGCACGGGCTTACACGTCGTAGCAATGCGTCCTAGTGGTAAGTACAAGCTTTATGAATGTGTGGATTATCTAGACAACTTAATCTAATTGGTCCGGGCTTACTTAAATTATTTACTAGGTATTATTACCCTCAGTGACTGAGAAATGTGAAACGTACTACACAGCATTGAACCACGTGTAGGTGTTCGTTGACAGTGTGTGTAGTATGCTTACAAACAGGACTGGGAAGGGGTACCCATGTGGTCAACATACCATTAACTATATGCTAACATAACGTGATGAAGGAAAGGATCAATTGAAATAAAACCAGGAAAAAAATTATGGTATATCCACAGAGTGAATGATAATGAGTAGGGCGAAGATTCAGAGAGTTATCGTAAACCTTGAATCATCCCTCCGCCAGTCATGTTCGTCCATTTGTATGTTCGTCTGACTGTATGCCTGTCTGTTCGTTCATCCGTCCATCTAGCGAGCACTCCAAGTACCGCCTTCTCGCATCTTTTCATCATATACAAATACTGCCATCCAGCAGACATTCCAAGGACTATACGAGAGGTGGCTACCTACTGCTACTACATGCATCAAGGACACACGACCCACGACTTAAGGAGCTTCGCCCCTAAAAGGATGTGTTGCCTGACTGCTAAGTTGCAGTTACGCACCAGCATATGGTCACTGGTGCAACATTGTCAATCATATATGATTATGCTGGTTTTAACTGTGACTTCTGTGTGATGCAAGAATTTTTTTTATTTTGATAGATTATTTTTTTTATTCGTAGTGCTCTTTCTACTTCTAAATGTTTGTGTATAGGTAGCGGTGTGCTGCCCACATCTGTACCACTTCCTGGTCCTGTGTAAGTTTACTACGTAGGCTGTGAACGGACATCTTTATGTGGTTAAATGCAGTCTAGTAGGTCTAGCATTTCTCAATCACTGAAGGCAGTAATACCTAGTAAATAATTCAAGTAAGCCCGGACAAAGCAGATTAAGTTGTCTAGATGATCCCCGCATCCGTGAAGCTTATATGTACTTACCGCTAGAAGGCATCGTTATGACCTTTAAACCGGTGCAAACACAGAGCGCAATAACACGCGAATTCCAAAATAACTTTCTTGCTTAAAACAAAAATTTATAAATCTTTCTGTGCGAGTAGGCAATGAAGGTTGCTAGCAAATCTGCTATTGATCATAGTGCCACATTCCTTCCTCAAGTTGTGTTATCGCCCCGTCGCACTGTGAGTAATGCCTAGTGAAAACCATGCTTGCAGTGTTCGAGAAGCTTCAAGGCTGTAGTAGATCATTTTGTTAATATTATGTGCACAACGTGAACATTACAGATTATTCTGGAATTTCTGTTGCTGCTAGCAATAACGCTGGAATATTTGATGGCACTTGTATAAATGCCGATGCACTTCACCGCTTGTCAGTTGATCGACGGCTGGCTATCTGTTCGCCGTTATTAGTGCTAGTGTGTATATCCGTAAGCCGACCTTCAGTTTGCCAGCCACAAGTTCGGCCAAATAAATGGTTTAGTTTTGGACAAGTCGTCTCTGCCTTCGTTGACATCACAACCTCGTGATATTTGGTGAAGGTGCCTCCCGGTCCATGTACGGAACACACCCCTCCAGCCGTGAGCCTAGCCCCAACCGTCAAGGAGACACTGATGCCAATCCTGACCAGCGAGCCAGCCACAGGCAATGAAGTCTGCCACGGGAGTGCAGGTTTCAATCTGATAAGACCCGAAAAACAACGGCCATGACCTCGACAATGGCATCAATGACAGCCTTTGCGCTTCCACCTGCCGTTGTGATGCAGCGGCCGAAGGAGCAACAGATTTTCCGGGAATCAGCATGTGAGGATCCTGAGACATGGCTTGAGTGTTAAAAGAGGATTTCGGCCTTCAACAACTGGGACCTAGATAAGATGCGCCGATAACAAGCGGCGCTTTGTGTACTTCTCGTTGGAAGACTAGGCCAGGACCTGGTTTGAGAATGGAGTCCACCCTGACAACGTGTCACATCTTCCCGACCAGCTTTCTCGCAATGCTTACAAGTGTCGTTCAAAAAGAAAGAGCAGCCGCTTTAATGAACACACGAGTGCACCTCCTGAATGAGAGCATTACCATCTTTACAGAGGAAATGACGTGGCTTTTCCACTATGCTGACACTGACATGTTCAAGGAAAAAAAAGTAAGTTTCCTCATGAGAGGAGTGAAGGAAGAACTTTTTGCTCGACTTGCGCGCAACCCACCGAAAACGGTCTCAGAGTTAGTGCAGCTGCTGAATGAGAGCGTAACGATGTTTACGGAGGAGATTACATGGCTTTTTCACCTTGTTGACTCTGAAATGTCCAAGGAAAAAAAAAGTCATGAGAGGAGTGAAAGAAGAACTCCTCGCTGCATTTGCGCGCAACCCACGGAAGACAGTCGCAGAGTTAGTTTTAGAGGCCACAATCATCGAGAACACGCTATAAATCTGCGAAAGGCTATTCAATCGCTGCATGCTTTTGACTAGTTACGGTGTGTTTAAGTGCTGAGAACGAGTGACTTGCGAGGTACAATCAGGGCAGTCATGTTCCTCGGAAGATGTTCCCCAGATCACAACCTGAGCTGGATTCGATAATTGAGATTGTTTGTAGAGAACTCCAGCAGTCGTTTGGTACCCCTGAACAAACACAGCATTAGCCGCAAGCCTGGAGCTATGCCGCTGCAGCCTGACGTAACATACCTTCTCCACGCCTCGTCAGTACGCCAAAGAAGCACTATCATTGCCATATGCCACCACCACCACCATCGTACCCACCAGCCGGCCAGCAGTACATGCTGACGAAGACCTACGTTTGGTGTGCACCTGACAAGCGTTCACTATGCTTTCACTGCAAAGAAGCCGGTGACACGTATCGTCGCTGTGAATACTGTGAGATGGGACTGCGTGGCTTTGCCTTGAACACGCCACGTGCGCAGCCAGAAGAACGGCCATGTGACACTGCCAACTACCTCACAGGAGTGCAGTCGACACCCTGACAACCTTATCGTTTGCCATCGCCAGGCTGCTACTCGTCGCCACGTCGCAGGCAGTATGCCCGTCCTACTCGGGGCCTATCTCCGAGCCCTTACCCAGAAAGCTAAGGTCAGCGATTGATGGAGGTGCGGTTGATGTAAGACAAACCACCCAAGACCCTTTACCATTGACGCGATGAAGCCTCAGGAACCTGCTGCACACCAAGCGCAGCTCTGACGCGGAAACTTCGCGACCAGGAGGCCTGATGATGCAACATAGAAGCCGCGGAACAAACTGACGTAGCCTTGACTCGACGCTGTGACCCAATTGTAACGCAAGACGAACTAGTGACGTCGACGTTCTCATCGACGGTCACAAGTCACGGCTCTCGGCAGCACTTGTGCCAACTATTCTGCCAGTAGGCCCTTCACCGCCAAGCTGAAGAAAGTAAAAACTGCTTGGAATTGACTCGAAATCTGGACTGCTGGAGGCCACCTGATAATGCTGGTAGGAGTTTGCACAGCTGGAGTCACAATCAACAGCTTGAACTGTGAGAAAGTGTGAACAGACAAGGACCTTGTCTGTTTGCTCTTACTCACAATTCATGAATGCAAACCAACTAGCCCCCCAACGTGTTTTAGTAACGGCCTGACTATTCCTGCTAGCTTTGTTATCCCACAACAGTGCTCATGGGACGTTATACATGGTATGGACTTCCTAAGTCACCATGGCACTGTAATCGATCTGAGGTCTGAATCAATACCACTAACCTAAGAAAAAGAGCTGCCACCCTACACTATTCCAGAGAATCACGCCTTGAGTGTATAGAAGAGCTCGTCACCATGCCGCCTTTATCAAGTGTCATTATTTTCGTCGGCACCAAAAAATATGATTGATTTGTGGGGTTTAACGTCCCAAAACCACCATTTGATTATGAGAGACGCCGTAGTGGAGGGCTCCGGAAATTTTGACCACCTGGGGTTCTTTAACGTGCACCCAAATCTGAGTACACGGGCCTACAACATTTCCGCCTCCATCGGAAATGCAGCCGCCGCAGCCGGGAATCGAACCCGCGACCTGCGGGTCAGCAGCCGAGTACCTTAGCCACTAGACCACCGCGGCGGGGCGGCACCAAAAAATAAAACTTTGAGGCGTCGTCGAGAGTGATCAGCACTTGCTCTTAAACCATCAGATTTGCGTCGCAAGAGGCATAGCTAAGCTGCGTGATGGCAACACAAAGGTAGTGGTGACAAACTTCAGCCACGAATATAGGCACCTTAATGTTGGTACGATGGCCGCCTACATCAATGAATTCGTGGAAGCCAGCAATGCTATCGCTCTCTTCGATGCTGCCGAAGCAGCTTCGATGTATCAGCCCCAACCAGATTCCGACGTAAATCCGAGTCTTCCGAAGTGCTAGCAAGACCAGCTCAAGACCCTGCTCAGGCAATTCAGACTGCGACTCGTCATCATTCAGAATTCAACAAACACCACTCGCGAAACATCGCATCATAAAGGAAGAAAGTGCTGACCTATTTGACAGAGCCTGTACCGAGTTTCGAGCTCGAACGCGAGGCAGTGAAGAAACTAGTCAATAAAATGCTACGAAATGACGTCATTCAGCCCTTCAAGAGTCTGTGGGTGTCACTTTTTGTATTAGTGAAGAAGAAGGATGAAACCCTATGTTTTTGCGTCAACTACTGCCACCTGAACGAAATCACTAAAGACGACGCATATTCTTTTTCATGTATAGATGCCCTGGATCAACCCCACAGTGTGAAGTACTTTTCTTCGATGGACCTCAAGATCGGCTATTAGCAAAATAAGGTTGATGAGAGAGATGGAGAAGAGGCTGTCTTTATCACACGAGACGGCCTCTTCGGCTTCAAGGTCATGCGATTTGGTCTTTGCTCAGCGCCTTCGACGTTTCAGCGTTTTACCGTACTGGCTGTATTGAAGTGGCAGACTTACCTTGTGTACTTGGACAATGTCGTCGGGCTTTCCTCGTGTTTCGACAAGTATGTTTGGCGCCTTGAAGCAGAATGTCAAGGTATTAAGGTTTCCGGAGTCACCTTGAATGTAGAAAAGCGCCGCTTTGTGTACAGGGAGTTCTTGTTTCAGGGACACGTCACTACAAAACTGGAGCCTGTTCTGACCTGCGCAAAACAGCGGTCATAGCCGATTTCTTGCCACCCACTGACAAGAAGGCAGTGTGTTGATTGCTTGAACTGTGTGCCTATTACAGGTGCTTCATCAAAAGATTCTCACAAATCCCTGAGCCGCTAACTCACCTCATGAAAACCAATGTCGAATTCTTAAGGGAAACAGGACAAGAGGAAGAAGCATTTCAGGAACTTTAAACGACGCCGGCACACACCACTGATACTTGCACATTTCGACAATTATGCCAAAACAGAGGTATGCACTGATTCAAATTTTACACCAGATAAATTAGCTTGCCGGAGCCCTCCACTGCAGCGTTTCTTATACTCATATGGTGGTTTTGGAAGTTAAACACCAACAATTATTATTATTACACTGGCCCTAGCACAGTAGGGCCCGGCATCGTCCTTGTGCAAAGAAAGCACTGATGGCCTGGAAAGGGTTATCAGTTGTGCTACCCTTTCGCTATCTGAGGTTCAGGTCAACTATTCCACAACAGAAAAGGAGTGCCTTGCTGTCATCTGGGCAACGTCAAAAGTGTTGCCCTTACCTCTACTGCAGGCCTTTCAAAGTTGTGAGCGACCACTATGCCCTATGTTGGCCAGCTAACTTCAAGGGCCCTTCAGGCCGTCTTGCATGGTGGAGCCTACGATTTAAAGAATTGGACATTATTGTCATGTACAAGTCCAGAAGAAAACACCTGGAAACACTTGGATGGCGACTGCCCGTCTCGCGCCCCTGTCCATCCACTGTCGCACGATGACCAGGTTGATAAGTGCTTCTTGGGAACCATAAGTGCCGACGACTTCGCTGAGTGACAGCAAGTCGACTTGAAACTGAGGGGCCTGACGTAATACCTCGAGGGCCGGATTATGTCCCTCAAGTATTCAGGTGAGGACTGGTATAATTTTTCTTCAAAAACATCGTCCTTGTGAAGAACTTTTCTTCGGCATGAGCCAGCCGTCTCATCATTGTACAGTCGAACCCCGCTATAAGGAACGCCGCTTCAATGCAATTTCCACTGCAACGAAAAATTCACGATTCCCCGTCAGCAGTCCATAGGAGTCAATGGATAAATATTGTCGCCACAACAAACACTTTTTTTCTGCCCGTCCCACTTCAACGAAATTTCATGATGGAATTCCAGGTTCCTATATTTATTGCTATATAGAAAACCCAATCTTTAACATTTTGATGCCATTTCTGAACCGGAAAATAGGTCGAGGAAGTCTCAAACACATGTTGGCACCACGAGAAACCGCCACTGTTAAGCAAGAAGCCAATCGATGAGATAGCACTGAGAGGGAAAGTACACGAATTCATAGTCTCACTTCAGGACAGGTACTCGGCTCTCATCGAGGAAACCAGCCTTAGCGTTGACACAATGAATGATAATCTGACGAGTATCATTACAGAGTGCGCAGTGGACGTTGGAGGTACGGCAGTTAGACACGACACTGTCAAGCTGTCCCAGGAAATGAAGAATCTCATTAAGAAGCGTCAAAGCATGAAAGCCTCAAGTGCAATAGACCAAACAGAGTTGGTAGAGCTTTCGAATTTGAATAATAAGCGTAAGGTATCCCATGTAAGAAGGTATAACATGGAGAGAATTGAATACGCTCTGAAGAAGGAACGAAAAATCAAAACATTCAAGAGGAAACGTGAGATAGGCAAAAATCGGATGTATGCATTAAGGGACAAGGAAGGCAAAATAACTACCAATATGGATAGGATAGTTAAAATAGAGGAGGAGTTTTACAGAGCTCTGTACAGTAGCCGGAAGAACCACGACTTTAATACTAAAAGAACTACTAGTAACCCAGATGACACCCCACCAGTAATGACAGAAGAAGTCAGAAAAGCTTTGGAGAGCATGCAAAGAGGCAAAGCTGCTGGTGAGGATAAAGTAACAGCAGATCTGGTGATAGATGGAGGACAGATTTTGTTAAAAAAAACTAGCCACTCAGTTTACGAGGTGTCTCCTGATGGGAAGAGTGCCAGAATCGTGCAAGAATGCAAACATCATCCTAATACAAAAAAAAGGAGATGACAAGGACTTGAAGAATTACAGGCCAATCAGCTTGCTCTCTGTAGTATACAAGCTATGTACAAAGGTAATTGCTAACAGAATTGAGACAACAGTAGAATTTAATCAACCAAAGAAACTAGGAGGATTTTGAACAGGCTATTCAACAATCGATTTCACGTGCGGTTTATATTCATACTATCAATCAAATAATAGAGAAATGCTCAGAGTATAGCCAACCACTATACATAGCCTTTATGGATTACGAGAAGGCGTTTGATTCAGTAGAAATATCAGCAGTCATGCAGACACTGCGGAATCAGGGCGTCGACGAAGCATATATAAACATCCTAGAAGAAATCTACAGGGGATCAACTGCTATCATAGTGATTGATAAAGAAAGTAACCGAATACCAATCAGGAAGGATGTAAGGCAGAAGGATACAATCTTTCCAATGCTATTTACCGCGTGCTTACAGGAGGTTTTCAGAGACCTAGAATGGGAATAGTTAGGCATAAGAGTTAATGGAGAGTACCTTAGCAACCTGCGCTTCGCCGATGACATAGAATTGCTGAGTAACTCTGGGGATGTATTGCAACTCATGATTACGAAGTTAGACAAGGGGAGCAGAAAGGTTGGTCTTAAAATTAATCTGCAGAAAACGAAAGTAATGTACAACAACCTTGGAAGAGAGCAGCGCTTCGAGATAGGTAATAGGGCACTTGGAGTTGTAGAAGACTGTCTGCTCAGGGCTGGTAATAACCGCGAGAATGAAGTAACTAGGAGAAAAAGAATGGGGTGGAGCACATTTGGCAAGCACTCTCAAATCATGACAGGTAGATTGCCATTATCCCTCAAGAGGGAGATATATAACGGCTGTACCTTGCCGGTACTTAGCTGCCGGTACTTAGCTACGGAGCAGAAACCTGGAGACTTAGAAAGAGGGTTCAGCTTAAATTGAGGACGACACAGCAAGCAATGGAAAGGAAAATGGTAGGTGTAACCTTAAGAGACAAGAAGAGAGCAGAGTGGATTAGAGAACAAACGGCGGTTAAGGATATCATAGGTGAAATCAAGAAAAGGCAATGGACATGGGCCGGGCATGTAGTGCGTAAACAGAATAACTGCTGGTCAATGATTGTAACTGCCCAACTGGATTTCCAGAAAAGGCAAGGGGGTTAGGGGGAGACAGAAGGTTAGGTAGGTAGATGAGACTAATAAGTTTGAGGGTATAAATTGGCAGCAGCGAGCACAGGACCGAGCTGACTGGCGGAACATGAGAGAGGCCTTTGTCCTACAGCGTATGTAGTCAGGCTGATGATGATGATGATGATGAGGTGACACCGTACTTACTTTATGATTAGGCATTGCTTTTATCAAATTAAGAAATTTTTAGAGCATCTTTATAAACTCTTAACAGCACGCAATGAACAGAAAGCAGAGGTGTAAGAGCCAGAAGTTTATCAGCCATTTACTGCTGTGGAAATTGAGGCTAGCCCTCTGCTTTTGCCTGGGCTTTGCCCCCTTTTCTGCCGTTCTCATGTCCCGACATGATTCCCCTCTTTCGCTGTCTGCCGTGCTGGGGGAGCGAGGAATGACGTTTAACTCCTCTCACCCAGTAGCGAATGTCGACTGTGGCACCGCGCGTGGAGTCTCCCGAGAGGTTTTGCGCGCATGCGTCGGGAGTGAGTCAGAGATTCTCCGGGACAGCTTATGGTGAGCACACATTCCTTTTCCGTTCGTTGACTTCCGCTGTTCGGGGCTCGTCGGACTTCGCTGACGGGTCCTCGCGCCAGAGGCGAACGCTGACTTTTTGTTGCCCCTTTGCGTACGCTCGGCTGAAAGGCAGTACGGTGTCTTAGCACATGGCCAAGCTACGCTGACCCATCTCCTTCCGAGCGCCTTTGCCCTCGCTCGAGCAACCGGGCCTTGGTCTCTTTGTCTTCATGAATCACTTTTACCACGGAGATGTGCTCGTTGCACCCTGTGTAGTATATCACGCCCGTGGCGTGGATAAGCCCATTTGCTTTCCCGCCGCGCCTTTGCAATGGGCTGTACTGCGTTTTGGTTTTGCCACAAACACTAAAGTGTTGCGACCTTGAGCAGCATCGTGTTCTCACCACGGCGACGGTTAACGCGTGCCCTCCAGCTCGCTAAGACCAAACCCAGGCTAGTGGCCGTACTCCTTTGGGATACGTGTCACTACACTGCTCGTCAGACCTTTTAAAGAAATTGTCAATTGCCGACTACTTCTTTTTTATGTGTGCCTTAAGCACAAAGCTCTCTACACCACTGTTTATCATGTGTGTGCTTCGTTTCAAATCCTTGTTAACTAGCAAAGCCTTTTTCTTAAAGGCGTATGGTGTTTATTTTTCATTTATAGACTGTTAGAAATGCATAAGCATGCAAGTTTTTAAATAGTTGTTGGAAAGTAGCTGATATTTCCTGGTATGAAACCGCAAAAAGTATGAATTAACCGAATGATGGAGTTTGAAATGAAATGAATACATTGAAAGAATAGAAGGCCAACAAAAAACAACAACTTTTGCTTGAATTAACCGAAAGTATGAATTATCAAAGTTTCAATTATTGCTTGTCTACTGTAACGTGACTTTGAGTATCCTTAATGTCTACATAAAGATTCTTGATTCTTAAAAATTCTTGGATATAATTCGATTAATATGTGATGAAGATGCAATGAAATTAGACTTTTTAGCATTTATATTGCCACGTTTCATTTCCCAAGTTTTTGTTATCGTCCCAAAACACCACACGATTCTCAGCGCAAACCGCGCCTGCAGTTTTCTAGAAGGTTCCGGACTGTAGTAGATCATTTCGATAAGATCACGCCTACTGTGCGAACGGTACAGATTGTTTTGGAACCTACGCCACCGCCAGCGATAACGCTAGAACATTCGACGGCAAGAGTATAAATGCCGACGCGCTTCGCCGCTTGTCAGTTGTTGATCGAAGGCCGACGCTGCGTTCGCCGCTATCAGTCCGAGACTGCCATCTGTGCAAGACTGCTGCTGTAATTAGACTTTCCCTTTACCGGGCACAGGTTCGCCCAAATAAACAGTTAAATCCCAACACGAAGTTTTCTGTCTTTGGCCACGTCACGACCCCGTGACATCTGGTGGAGGTGCTGCTTCGTTCATGTACCGGACGTCCCCGTCAAGCCGTGAACCCAGCCCCCGTCGCGGAGAAGACACCGACGCCAACCAAGAGCAGCGAACAAGCCGCCGACAGCAAGGTCTCCCACCGGAGTACGGCCTTCTACAAGACAAGGCGCGGAAGACTAAGCGCGGAAGACTAAGACCACGACCTCGACTGCGGCGACAATGACAACCGGAGCGTCCCAGCCCGCGATCGTCATTCATCAACCCAGGGAACCACCAACATTCCATGGCTCATCGTTTGAAGACCCGGAAACCTGGCTAGAAACATACGACCGCGTGGCCGCCCTCAACCACTGGGACAACGAAGAAAAGCTCCGTCATGTGTACTTCTACCTGGAAGACACCGCAAGGACCTGGCTAGAGAATCGGGAGTCCACGCTCCGAACGTGGGATGTCTTCTGCGGCGCATTTCTGCAAACGTTCGCGAGCATCGCTCGCAAAGAGAGGGCCGCTGCTCTACTCGAGACCCGGGTTCAGCTACCAAATGAAAAGGTTGGAATTTTCACAGAGGAGATGACCCGCCTATTCCGTCATGCAGACCCAGACATGCCTGAGGAAATGAAAGTTCGTTTCCTCATGCGAGGGGTCAAACAGGAGCTCTTCGCGGGACTGATGAGGAATCCACCGAACACCGTCCAAGAATTTGTATCCGAGGCGACCACCATCGAAAAAACCCTGGACATGCGCACCAGACAGTATAATCGTCGCCTGACTCCAGAATGCGCTGCTCCTCAAGCCAATGACTCCGACGACCTGCGTGAAACGATCCGAGCGATCGTGCGGGAAGAGCTGCGCAAACTGTTGCCTTCGGCGCAGCCTCAAGTGGATTCGATCGCCGACATTGTGCGAGAAGAAGACCGGCAATCACTTCAAATTCCCCACGCACCGCTGCCCGAGCCGGAAGCTATGAGCTACGCCGCTGCACTGCGCCACAACGCTCCTCCCCGTCGACGCCAAAACGCCACCCCATCGTACTTCCGTCGACAGACGCCACCGCCACCACCACCCCCACCGACGTCATACCATTCGCCAGCGGCCCAGCGCAGTGCACCGAGGAAGACTGACGTCTGGCGCACCCCTGACCATCGCCCGCTCTGCTACCACTGCGGCGAGGCCGGACACACATACCGCCGTTGCCAGTACCGACAGATGGGACTGCGTGGCTTCGCCGTCAATGCACCGCGTCCACAGCCAGGAGAACGACCACGTGACATCGCCGACTACCTGACAGGAACTCGGTGGACACCACGAAGCCCTTCGCGTTCGCCGTCGCCCAGCCGCTGCACGTCACCGCACCACCCGCAGTACTCTGGCCCAACGCGGGGCCAGTCTCCTAGCCCGTATCCGGGAAACTAAGGGCAGCAACCGGTGGAGGTGCGGTTGCTGTGCAACGAACTACCGAAGATCCTCCGACGACGACGCCGCCGTGACGGAGCTTTCCGAACACAACGCCAACCAGGCAAAGCCCTGACGGCGAAAGCTCACTTACCGAAGGTGGCCTGACGACGCAACATGGAAGCAGCGGAACAAGCCGACGCAGCCGTGACCCGACGCCACGCCCTAACTGTAATGCGAGACGGCGAACTAGTGACCTCGACGTTCTTATCGACGGCCACAGTGTGACCGCTCTCGTCGATACTGGAGCCGACTATTCTGTCATCAGTGGGTCGTTCGCCGCGAAGTTAAAGAAAGTTAGGACAGCTTGGAAAGGCCCTGAAATCCGCACAGCTGGAGGTCATCTCGTAACGCCTGCAGGAATCTGCACAGCGAGAGTCACCATTAATGGCCGTATTTATCCTACAGACTTCGTAGTCCTACAGCGTTGCTCGAGAGATGTCATCCTTGGCATGGACTTCTTATGCCTCCATGGTGCTGTCATCAACCTAAAAACAAAGTCTATAACGTTATCCACAGAAGAAGCACTACCGCCACGCACGCCGTCAGGACACCATGCCTTGAATGTGCTGGAAGAGCAAGTCACCATTCCGCCTCGCTCAAGCGTCATTATTTCAGTCGGCGCTCCTAAATCACCTGACTTGGAAGGCATCGTTGAAGGCACTCAGCCTCTGCTGGTCACCCGAAATATTTGCGTCGCAAGAGGAATTGCAGAGCTGCGGGGAGGCAAAGCAAGGGTTATGCTCACGAATTTCAGCAATGAGTACAAACATGTGAACAAAGGAACAACGGTCGCATACATCGAAGAAATTGTCAAAGCCACCAGTGCTTTCGCCCTCGCAGATTCTGCGGAACCTGCTCAGAGGAACCAAGTCCCTCCCATAGCTTTCGACGCCGATCCCAGACTTCCGAACGATAAGCAAGAACAGCTCAAGGCCCTGCTCCTGCAATACGAAGATTGCTTTTCGTCGTCATCGAAAATTCGGCAGACCCCAATCACGAAGCATCGCATCATAACTGAAGAAAATGCCAGACCACTCCGTCAGAGTCCATACAGGGTTTCGACGCGGGAACGTGAAGCCATGAAGAGACAAGTTGATGAAATGCTGCGGGATGACATTATCCAGCCGTCCAAGAGTCCATGGGCATCCACCGTGGTGTTAGTGAAGAAAAAGGATGGGACCCTACGTTTCTGCGTCGATTATCGCCGCCTGAACAAAATCACAAGAAAGGACGTGTATCCTCTCCCACGAATAGACGACGCACTTGATCGGCTCCATAACGCCGAGTACTTTTCGTCAATGGACCTCAAGACTGGCTATTGGCAAATCGAAGTCGATGAAAGAGACCGAGAGAAGACGGCGTTTATAACACCAGACGGCCTCTTCGAGTTTAAGGTGATGTCCTTCGGCCTTTGCTCAGCGCCTGCAACTTTTCAACGCGTTATGGATACAGTACTGGCAGGATTGAAGTGGCAGACTTGCCTTGTGTACTTGGACGACGTCGTCGTCTTTTCCTCGAGTTTCGACGAGCATCTTCGGCGCCTTGAAGCTGTACTTCAAGCCATCAAGACTTCTGGACTCACACTGAAGCCAGGAAAGTGCCGATTTGCGTATGAGAAGCTCTTGTTTCTGGGGCACGTTATCAGCAAGTCTGGAGTTCGTCCCGATCCACGGAAAACAGCCGCCATCGCCGACTTCCGCCGCCCACTGACAAGAAAGCCGTGCGCCAATTTCTGGGCCTGTGTGCCTATTATAGGCGGTTCGTGAAAAACTTCGCCCGCATCGCCGATCCTCTCACTAATCTTACCAAGGCCGACGTGGAGTTCAAGTGGGAAACACCACAGGAACACGCTTTCCAGGAGCTTAAACATCGCCTCCAGACACCTCCGTTACTTGCCCATTTCGACGAATTCGCCGAGACAGAAATACATACTGACGCAAGCAGCGTAGGTCTTGGCGCCGTTCTAGTGCAGAGGGCTGATGGACTTGAAAGGGTTATTAGTTACGCCAGCCGATCGCTATCCAAAGCAGAAGCAAATTATTCCACAACAGAAAAGGAGTGCCTCGCCATCATCTGGGCTACGTCGAAATTTCGCCCCTACCTCTACGGCAGGCCCTTCAAAGTAGTGAGCGACCACCACGCCTTGTGTTGGCTAGCCACCTTGAAGGACCCTTCAGGTCGCCTCACACGATGGAGCCTGAGACTTCAAGAATATGACATTACTGTCATTTACAAGTCCGGCAAAAAACACTCCGACGCCGACTGTCTCTCTCGTGCGCCTGTCGACCAACCGCTACCCGACGACCCGGATGACGACTACTTCTTGGGAACGATAACTACCGACGACTTCGCTGAACGACAGCGGGCCGACCCGGAACTTAAGGCCCTAATAGAATACCTCGAAGGCAGGACCGGCGAAGTCCCAAAGGTATTCAAGCGCGCACTTGCGTCGTTCTTTCTACGAAACGGTCTTCTACAAAAGAAAAACTTTTCACCACTTCGAGCTAAGTACCTCCTTGTGGTGCCTTCAGCTCTGCGACCAGAACTCTTGCAGGCCCTGCACGACGATCCGACGGCAGGGCACCTCGGTGTTTCTCGCTCGCTCGCGAGGATACAAAAAAGGTACTACTGGCCACGTCTTACCACCGACGTCACTCATTATGCGAGGACATGCCGGGACTGTCAGCGACGCAAGACACCGCCGACAAGGCCAGCGGGACTTGTGCAGCCAATTGATCCACCTTGCCGACCTTTCCAGCAGATCGGTATGGACCTACTGGGGCCGTTCCCGACGTCGGCTTTCGGAAACAAGTGGATCGTGGTAGCTACCGACTACCTCACCCGCTACGCCGAGACAAAAGCCCTGCCAAAAGGCAGTGCATCCGAGGTAGCTAAGTTCTTCGTCGAAAATATCGTCCTACGTCACGGCGCCCCAGAGGTCCTCATCACCGACAGAGGAACGGCATTCACTGCCGACTTAACTCAAGCGATCTTGGCATACAGCCAAACAAACCACCGCCGGACGACAGCGTACCACCCACAGACCAACGGCCTCACCGAGCGGCTTAACAAGACGATCGCCGACATGCTGTCAATGTACGTCGATGTCGAACACAAGATGTGGGACGCCATTCTTCCGTATGTGACCTTCGCATACAACACGGCGGTGCAGGAGACGACGCAGATATCTCCATACAAATTGGTCTACGGAAGGAGCCCGGCAACGACGCTCGATGCCATGTTACCAACGTCACCGACGAAGAAAACCTCGATGTGAGCGAGTATCTTCAACGCGCCGAAGAAGCCCGGCAACTTGCGGGTCTCCGTATGAAGAATCAACAGACGACCGACAGTCACCGCTACAACCTTCGACGACGCTTCGTGGAATACCAGCCCGGTGAACGTGTTTGGGTGTGGACGCCGATACGCCGACGTGGACTAAGTGAAAAGCTTCTGCGACGGTACTTCGGATTCTACAGGGTGGTTCGACGTCTCGGCCCACTTGATTACGAGGTTGTCCCCGACGGCATCACGAACTCTCAACGACGCCGATCGCGACCTGAAGTCGTCCATGTCGCGCGCCTCAAGCCGTTTCATGCGCGTTAACAAACTGAAACAGTGGTTTTTTTGTATTATTGTTGTATCGTAATTTATTCATTGTACTTTCTTGCATTATTATTGTACCTTCATCCTTAGTTAAAGCATCGGGACGATGCCTTTTTTCAGAGGGGGGCAATGCCACGTTCCATTTCCCAAGTTTTTGTTATCGTCCCAAAACACCACACGATTCTCAGCGCAAACCGCGCCTGCAGTTTTCTAGAAGGTTCCGGACTGTAGTAGATCATTTCGATAAGATCACGCCTACTGTGCGAACGGTACAGATTGTTCTGGAACCTACGCCACCGCCAGCGATAACGCTAGAACATTCGACGGCAAGAGTATAAATGCCGACGCGCTTCGCCGCTTGTCAGTTGTTGATCAAAGGCCGACGCTGCGTTCGCCGCTATCAGTCCGAGACTGCTATCTGTGTAAGACTGCTGCTGTAATTAGACTTTCCCTTTACCGGGCACAGGTTCGCCCAAATAAACAGTTAAATCCCAACACGAAGTTTTCTGTCTTTGGCCACGTCACGACCCCGTGACAATATTTAGTGTATATATATAGAATCACTTATTTAATTTATGATATTCAATTTATTCATATCAAACCACTTGACAGTACAGTTGAACCCCTTTATAAGAGGTGTGCTTCAGGCAGCAATTTTTGTCTTTTATATCAGATGTCTCTTATAAGCAGGGAACCAGGTATTCATTTTCTTATCAACTTGTATTTTCTTATCAACTGTAGGCACACTGGTGTTTCTTATACCCATTTGTGTCTCTACCTCGCCGCTGTGGTCTAGTGGTCAAGGTACTCGGCTGCTGACCTGCAGGTGGCAGGATGAAATTCAGGCTGTGGCCGCTGCATTTTCAATGGAGGGGGATATGCTGCAGGTCCGTGTGCTCAGATTTGGGTGCTGTTAAAAAACCCCAGGTGGTTTAAATTACCGGAGCCCTCCACTACGGCGTTAGGGGCGTTAAACCCCACATGTCAATCATCATTTGTCTCCTATATGAGTGTCTCTTATAAAAGGATTCAAGTGTATTCATTTAATTTGAAAAACATGGATTGAGTCAGCCACTTTATCCGTAGTGGTATTGTTGGCAGAGTATGCAGGGGAACTTTGAAGGAGACCATTAATATAAATTAGGAATAGAAATGGACCTTAAAACAATCAACATCGATGTTCTCCAGGGATCAACTTTTCTCAATCATGCGAATAGTTATGAATTATGTAGTTCTAATCGTAAGACAGGTACACTGATTGACTCTAGCTTTTGAAATAAAATTCAATGTGGAGTAGAATCAAATGCTTTTGAAAGATAATAAAAAATCACCAGCATCAACATTACTGCTGTCAGTGGCAGATTTAATACTTGTCGGTTAGTGATATAAGAGCTAGTTCAGTTATACGGGCCTGAAATGAAACTGTTCTGTAGAAAGAATGTGATACTTGTCTAGGTAACTTCCTAATGTCTCGCTAACAGCTTTTTTGTAATATTACTGAAGTATAAAAGAGTTGCTATGGGCTGGTTATCAGAGAATAAATGCCTGTTGCCTTTTTTTTTTCTAGCCTGGACTAATTTTGGCTTTCTTCAAGGCAGCTGGGAAGAACCCAGTTTCAAACTGGGGATATGAAATATCGTTTAATGCATCGCAGATTAAAGGGCTATCAGTTTCATATCTCAGGGAAACAGGAGAAAAGACGAGGATGACAGAGGCAAGCATAGAGCAGATGAAGTGCTGCTGTTGATGTATTACACGTAAGATATGTTAAACCAACTAGCCGACAAATTGAATCTATCATGTTAACAGTAAATAAGCTCATATTTCCTAATACTATTGATAAAAGTGAACAATTGCTCAAGTGATGGATAAAGGGAAAATGAATGTGGTAATCGTGAACAAGTATAGTCGTGGAGGGCTGTCAACTGAAGAATGTCAGTGTTGCCTCCCCAAGGCGCTGCAAGATGGCAATCTTTTCCCATGAGTGGAGTGGCACTCGTCTGCCTGGCGCAGCGTGCGATTTCAGTCGTTTGGATCATAACATCGATTGTGTTGGCATGTCGTTAATTATTAGAGACACGTTACCTATAAGCACGCAGTCATTGTGCGTCTATGCTAAAGATAAGTTCAGGTACATTGTTAAAAAGTTACTTTTTGCTCTTGCATGCAACTTTAGTGGCCGTTTAAAAGCTAATTTTGGTAGCAGAGACTGCTAGCACAGAATATTTAATCTAGGTTGCATGCAAGCTTGCCGATCAAACAGCGTTTTTCAAGCTGTTGCAAAATACCACAATGCATAAGAATGCGGTTTTTAATCATTACCTCGAAACTACGAAAGTACTGAGGCAGCTATATTACAGTACAGCTCTGAAATGCAAATGAAATGAAATAGCACTGATCAAAATGAAAAGTTTTAAATCACCAGTGCTATTTATTTCATTAGTATTACATACGTCACTTGTTCGCGAACCCTGACGAAGACCGGTCCACCGGTGGAAACTGTTGGTAATAAAATTAAGACAATCGCTAAGTTGTGTTTCTTCTCTCTCTATATATATATGATAATGTAGATGAAATAGATGATCAGAGTTTTTTCTGGCTACCGTAATAAAAATTATAAACTTCGAGAATAGTGCAGTATAGAAAACAAAAAAATAATTTATTTATTTAATCCTAACAGTTTCGGCTGTTGGGCCAGCGTTCTTCGGAGGATTTAAGCGAAATAATATATATATATACACACACACACACATATATATATATATATATATATATATATATATATATATATATATATATATATATATATACACCAAAAAAAGTGATGCTTGGTCTGGGTAAAATTAAGAAGACGCATGTACGAAGTAATTTTATTCACATTTCGGCTGCAAGTCCGGCCTTCATCAGAATCATTCTGATGAAGGCCGAACCCGTGGCGGGAACATCAATAAAATCACTTCGTACTTGCATCTCCTTCTTCACTGCGTGTGTGTGTGTGTGTGTGTGTGTGTGTGTGTGTGTTATTATTATAAACTTTAAGAATAGTGCAGTATAGAAAACAAAACAATAATTTATTTAATCCTAACAGTTTTGGCTGGTAGAGCAGTCTTCTTCGGAGGATCTCCTATATATATATATACATCCATAATTTACGCACAACGAAGGTTCCAGCACAGTTTAGTCCGACGTTTCGGCTGTGGGACCGACCTTCGTCTCGCAATACAGTACAGGGTACAGTAATCACGTACATATATGTCAGTGATCGAGGCCCCCAAAACACGTCCCCTAGTACAACGAACTAGGCTATTGTGTTTCAGATAAAAAGAGTTTTCAGTGATAAAAATTATATCTGTACAGCACTGTGTGATATCACCCTGTGTCAGTCATTGGCAAGTGATACGGCTTTATACGGGATACACGTTTAAATCGCGGCATTACGATTGGCATAGTTTTCTTACAAAGATAGTTGGTATGTAAAATATATGCATTGCAGATGACAAGTAATAACAATATATATAAACAAATCGCTTTTTTTTTTCATTTGTGTACATTCTCAGCAGATCTCACTCTCAAAAGAAAAGTTCCACTGTCAAAATACTCGGCTGTGATAAACAAGCAGGCTAGTGTACGCTTGTTGTGGTGTTGACCAAGACAACTTACGTAGAAGGAAAACACGTCAATGTGCCTGCATCCTCATTGATACCATCTGCTAAAGTATTAAACTTGAATATCAGGTATGATTCCCGGAGTTTGCGATCATGACTTGAGCAAAAACCATGTTCGAGAATGGTTTTGGGAGGCCTCGATCATTGACATGTATAAGTACAGGATTTCTATGCTCTGTATTCCCAGACGAAGGCCGGTCCCACGGCCGAAACGTCGGACTAAACTGTGTTGAAGTGTTCGTTTTGTGTGAATTACGCTTCTTTCTACACTATCAGAGCCAGTGTGATACTTCTTATAGCTTTTCTGTATATATATATATATATATATATATATATATATATATATATATATATATATATATATGCCCTGCTTTATATATATAACCTGCTCACGGCTGGTTATTTTTTCACCCACTTTTCTTTCTTCTTATTGACATTCCATTTGTTCTAATAACTTCCCCTATACATTCCTTGGCATTACTGTCTGTTAGATCTCATTAATATTGTGTCAAAACACAGAAAATTGAGCCCTTAGGTATACACTTCTTTCCCTTATACCTGTGTCACACGGGCACGCAAAAAGTCTTTTAAGTAAGCGGTCTTTTACGAAGTTGAAAGACTTTTAACAAAGAGGTGTTTGCGGCGCAGACACACGGCAGCAACGATCTCCTTTTAGTGTTTTTGAAGACGCTAGCGAAAGCTTGGCGCTAGCAGTTAAAAAAGAAGCAATGAAAATTAAACGATGTATCACGATGTACAAATTAAAGGCTTGTTGCACTGCTCGTTTCTTCAAATAAATTTAACAATAAGAGATGAAGAAACACCAATGTGAATGTTTTTTGCACTAGATAAGGAAGCATTCCCATAACTAGCGACGTGCACAAGTCCGTCTGGCACCACTGTGCTTTTATTTACCGTATTTGTTTTTCGCTACTCTCGACTGCTCTCGACACGTTATGGGCGACCGTACGGGAAAAAAAGCGAGGATCGCAAGCCTCACGGCCTGCCTTCTCGCTCTGGAAAGCGAGGCAGACGCTGCAAAAGCCGCCAAGGAGAGGATAAAGCAGCGCAAGACCGAGCGTCACCACGTGATATTGCCGACGCGTTGTAGCTGCTTACGAGAGTAGAAAAGGAAATAACTATTAAAAGAGTTCATTACACCTTCTGCAGGATATGAAATTTGTTTTTACAAAGACTTTTGGTGACAGAAAAATAAGTATTCGCTCTTTTTTTCCCACCACTTGAAAATTGCTGGCGCCCACTGGTTTCGAGGCTACTCATTCAGAGCCGTAAAAGACATCGACGAACGCAGTTTACGAAAAAGACCGCTTCTGAAAAGGAGTACGCTCTGTGTCGTGTGTCTGCTGTCAGGAACTCCTTTTCAGAAAAAGACGGCTTACTTAAAAGACTTTTAAGTGCCCGTGTGACAGGGGTATTATATATATATATATATATATATATATATATATATATATATATATATATTAGGCCATTTCCCAATTAGCCCAAGAACACTCATTGTAACAGGTAAACAGTGCGAAAAACAAAGACGGAGAAATAGAAAGACACCAGACGAGGGCTGTGAAGACAGAGAAATAGATACAGGACGAGCACTGCAAAGACAGAGAAATAGAAAGACAAGATGAGCACTGCCTTCTGTCTTCATTTCTCGTGCTGTTTACATCTTAGAATGAATCGTTACCAACTTGCCCAGTTTTCAATACTACTCAGCCCAAGAACACGTTTCGATCATTCTGTATTCAACTTCTATTACCACAGGGAACCCTCTCTTGGCACATTGCTATATTTCCTTACCAATCGGCACCATCAGTCTAATAAATCATTTATCGATGTGAAACAAGCCACAGCTTTAACGTGAGGGCCAAGTGATGAATGCAATAGCAACAAATTGGAATGTCGTCTATCGTGGCGTAACTCAAGAAGATGTTGAAGGAAGGGAAGTGAGCAAAGTAACCTACAATGCAAACTGAGCACAGCACATACAAGCCTATGAGCTGTATTGTAAATCCTGCCAAGATATAACTTGTTCAACCAGATTTTGCTCTTGAAAGTATGTAACTCTCACCACAGTCACACAGCCCTTCCGGGATCTCATCTATGAGCCTTTGACACAATGGACATGGCTGGTACATTTCCACTCTGCCTGAGCCACGATCTTTGGCCTTCACTCACGTGTATAACATACTCTTCACCAGATTATATTACTGCCTTGGCACTTCATACAGAACCTTGCGGCAGCGCCGCTCGCAAATCTGCATCTGGAGTGTCTGTATAATTGCTGCTGCAATGGAAATTCAGATGATGTCTAACCATATTGGCTGTATTTTTTGCATCTTACAGCATTAATGGTTATGACAGAATGCCTATTTAAAGCTAAAAAATTTTGTGTCATGGCCTCTTCAACAGGAATGCAGTTTGATAACTCAACATTGTGGACGAGAAGCAGATGGTTTGATGGGTACTTTCTCTAGGAAGCGTGGATTATTGAAATGATGCCTCTCCTGCATTCAAGTTGTTACTATGCCTCTCCTGCATTCAAGTTGTTACTGCAATGGAAATTCAAATGATGTCTAACCATATTGGCTGTATTTCTTCCATCTTGCAGCAATATGCTTATGACAGTATGCCTATTTAAAGCTTAAAAATTTTGCGTCATGGCCTCTTCAACAGTAATGCAGTTTTATTACTCAACATTAGGGAAGAGAAACAGAAAGTTTGATGGGTACTTTCTCTAGGAAGCATGGGTTATTGAAGTGATGCCTCTGCTGCATTCAAGTTGCGTGTGATGCAGAGTTTTCGCCTGCTGCGGCCATGAAAGCAGATGAGCTCCATTTTGACCTGGCTGTCAAGGTGCTGTTCAACTACTATGCAGCATCCAATGCAACAGCCATCTGGGACTCTCTGCAGAAGGAGTGCCTTCCCGTGTTGGTCAACCAGCTTCTGCCCAAAGGCTTGTGAGTGTCTCTTTGCTAGGCCACACCCATTATTTATAGTGCATGTGCTATGCAGTTTTCATTACTAACAAGTTCTAGTTGTAGCCATTTACTTTCTGGGCATACATTTTGTACATTCATTCCTAATGTAGTAGTAAACATTATAAAAAAGCGAAGACTAGATTATGCACATAAATACAACTGTCAATGCATTATAGATGTATGAATCCTCTTATCAAGAGTTAAACGAAAGATCGTCTGGTGAGGCATTGAATGAGATGAAACACGGTCACTGACCAAGTCCGATAATGATCTGAGGTTTTTGAAAACACGTACAGGTTCCTTGTTCACTGAGCTGGACTAGAAGTCATCTGAAGTGATGCTTCTCCTGTACGTTAAAACCAGGGCTGGGCAAAGATACTTCAAATTCGTATCGCAATAGGATACAAGATACTACCTCAAAAATTGTATTCTATATGATATTTGCAAATCGTACCTTAAGATACTTGTATACATTCATAAATTTGTTCTTATAAGCCCCTATAGTGTAGTAGCAAATGCCTATGCAGAAAAAGGTCTACTTGAAGATGTTTTTAAATGTGGCCAATTTCATTTTAATGAAATGTTTGTTGTTAACTTGAAAATTCCGTCTACTAAGTTTACTTCCAAAAAATTTATTAGAAATTTTTTTAGCTGCTTAACAAGACAGCTCTGTAGACATAATGTGAAAATATATGAGCGCACAAGGTAGCAGGAAAGAAGCACTTGAAAGGAAAGACGCTCAATTTACAACTGCAGATTTAGAAAAATTCATTGCACAAGAACAGCGAAACGCACAGGTGCAGTCATGACAAAAAGTGTCACCCCCACAAAAAACTACCCCACCCAAGGAGTGTTTCTCTTCTTGAACTACTCACAAAGCACACTTCTTTATCACTTTGCGCAGCCAAATGAACACAAATCTGAGTTATTTAATATTCGCCAAACTGACGACTTGGAAACGGGTGCCTGGGCAACCTCGTCTTGAATGCTAGCTTGAGGGTTTGCTGCCATAAATGCCAGAACATCGGCAAGTAGTTTGTTACTCAAGGAGTTCTCAGCTGCTGTTTTGTGAAACAGCCAGTTTCTCGCATTTTTTTCATAATTTCTCATGATTGTTGATGCTTCACTTCACTTCACATTACCTTAAAGACCCCTCAAAGGGGTGTTACATATGGGGTGGGTTGTACAGAGATGTAACTAATGCCACAATTTATTATCGAGGCAGGTACATAGATACACTTTGAGCAAAATGTGATGGACAAGTGATAGAAACAATGTCGCGGGGAAGGCCATTCCATTATGCAGCTGCGCGACAGAAAAATGATGCAGAAAAGGTAGTGGTGCTAGAACGGGGTCGGGAGACTTAAAGTGGATGGCCCGTATTGCGGAAATGCGCGTGTCAGGAGCAATGTAAAGAGGTTGGCTGAAAGAACTGTGATAAAGCTTGTGGTAAAGTGATAGTGTAGCGATTCTGCGGCGAGACGAAAGAGTGGTCAGCCCAGATTCATTTTTAAGGGATGACACACTAATATCATATGAATAGGAAGAATAAATGAAACGCGCAGCACGATTTTGCACTGCTTCGATGGTGTTTATTAAGTAAAGTTGGTGAGGGCTCCAAATGGGTGATGCGTACTCTAGTTTGGGTCCTATTAGTGATTGGTAAGCCAAAAGTCTTATGTGATAGAGTGAGTGACGCAGGTGGCGTTATAAAAATTCTAATGACCGGTTAGCCGATGAAATGATGCTAGTAATATGCATGCGCCAGGAAAGATCAGGGGTTAGAGTTAGACCAAGGTATTTATAAGAGTCGCTGGTTTCGACAGGTATGTTAGCGATTTCATAGGAAAATAGGAGCGGGTTTTCGCGGCAGTCAAAGGAAACTAATTTACATTTTTTAAGATTAAAGGTCATTAGCCAGTGGTTACACCAGTCTAACACATTTTTGAGGTCATTCTGTAGGGCTCATAATTTTTCTGTAGATAACACAGTCATTAGCAAACAAGCAAATATTGCATGGTAAATTGTTAGGGAAGTCATTGAGATATATTAGGAATAACAGCGAACCGAGGACAGACCCCTGCGGTACGCCGTACGTTACAGCAAGCTAGTTAGACTGGACATTGTTAAGGGAAACAAATTTGAGCGGTTAGTCGGAAATCGAGCAATCCAGTTTAGAACATCGGGTGTTAGATTAAGTTGAGAAAGCTTCATTAGTAGGCGCTTGTTGGGTACTTTGTGAAACACCTTGGTGAAGTCAAAAAAAGATAGCATCTGTTTGTAGGTTAGTATCGAGGTTAGTATGCAGGTTTTAAAGAAAAAGGGCTAATTGGGTTTCGCATGAAAGGCCTTTTAGAAATCCATGTTGTGAGCGATTAAAAAAGCGGTTGGAGTCAAGGAACTGCATGATTTGAGAGTATATGATATGTTCCACGAGTTTGCACAACAGACTGGTTAGTGATATGGGGCGGTAATTTAGTGGACAGTCTCTGTTACCTGATTTGTGAACTGGAATGACCTTCCCACACTTCCAGTTGTAAGGCACAATTTCTGTGGACAGGGATTGGGAGAACAGCAATAGCAAAAATTCGGCAGATATGTGCTTTGTGTTTTTTAAGAGCTTGATATTTATTTCGTTCGTACCAGTAGAAGATGACAATTTCGTTTTATCTATTAAAGAAACGATACCAGAAAAGTTAATGCTTACGGGCGGCATTTCAGGCAGACTAACAGAGTTTAGGTCTATTATCACACTTGCATTAGTGATAAATCTTTGTGGCCTTTATTGTGTTGCCATATGCGGCTCCCAAGGCAAGGATCATGCTCACCTTCTGTTCATTAGATAGGGGAAAAGCAGGAAAAGAGACACAACCTTCAAACTTTATGCTCACTGTGTAAACCTGCTTTTGTAGTGACTGGCTCCATTGTGAAAGAAAAAAGAACTGTCTATTCGCTACCTACGCAGAGCGAACAGCTGTAACTGCTCGTTTGACAAACACGACCTTCTGTTTCGGGGGCGATGCACAGGGAAAATGAAAGACGAATACCTTCGTGATTATTTTTTCTTTTGTCTATGTATTTCATTTTGTCGAACAGAAATTTCGAAATATTTTACGTCTGTTTCGTTGCCTTTCGGGTTTCGTCCGTGGTACAAGCAGCGCTTTGACCATGCTGTCAAAAGCAATTCTTATCAAGTGGATCAGTAAGTCTTGAGAGGTGGGTAAGAAAAGTGACCTATAACTGACAGAAATGAATAGCTGATATGTCGCTTGCTCATGATTCCATATCACAATCAAGTGGATTCACTGTCTTTTAGGATGTGTGATTGCCAAAGGAATCGATTTCAACCAGATTCTTCAGGGCTGTCATGTGGTACTTTTAACATTTGACACAGATCACTTATTCAGAAAAACTGAGTACATACTTCATTCGTCGCTGAAAATAGCGCAGTTTGATGCCCCACGAGCTTGATTAAAACTGCCTCATTGACGCTTCAATGAATAGAACAGTAGTTCTGAAATGTTTAAATAATTCATGTAAAGAAACCTAGTTAACAAAAAATTACTATCGGCTAATCCACTGTATTAGGAACAATATGCACTAACTTTTTTTTAGTATTTAGTAACGCTGGCACTTTTTTATGTTACACTACGACGACATGCTGTCTTTTGGGGCCTCGTCATCGGCGGCGGCCTAGTGTGACCATGGGGTCTGGCGACTTGTCGGCAGGCGACTTGTCAGCTGATGGTCTGTGTCTGCCTCGGGTTTTCATCGAGGTCGTGTCAGTGTCGCGTCGCTCTAGTGTAAACGCGCCTTTACATCAGCGTTCCATAGAGTTACGCGAGGTCGGTTGCTAGTCTTGCTTCGTAAAACATTCGAATATGTTGCTATCGCATTCATTGCTTCGCCCTTTTGGCAAAACTGACGTTTCTGTAGACGTGATATTTTTGGTGATACACTTAAACCTTGATATAACAAGACTGACAAATTCCCGAAAAAACTCATTATAAACAAGACTTTGTAATATGCAAATTCGGTAGGAAAATTGGCAAAATAAACTCGTAAATCAAACAAAAGGGAAACTAAAAGCACAGCTAACTCAAAACACTTACTAAGCGGTAAAAAAACTGCGTTATTATTCTGATAGCAATTATATGGACACTCTTAGGTGGAGTTTTGCCATTGCCGTCATGCTCCGTAACTAGTTCAAATTGATAATATGCCCCAGCGCACCATAACTTTTACGAGTGGGTAAAAGCATGCGAGCGCTGCAGAAGCAAAGATCAAATGAACCGGCCCATTTCTATCGCCTTGAGAGCACATACAATAACATCCTCCCGCATGTTAGAACTGCTGTCGAATTCTCAAACAGAAAGAAACTCCCTGTCTTGAATGCGCATGAAAAGAGTGCACGCTATCTCTGTGGGATATTTAGGAAGGTTTGAGCACTTCCACTACTGTGCAGCGGTGCAGGAAACAGACAGGGAGACGTGTTCAAGCGTTTGTATACAACAGAAAGGATATGAAAAGCCAGTGATGTGGGCGCCGTCGGGACGACCACCCCGGCACATGAGGAAGAAGAGTTTCGTGGTCTCACGACTCTCGAGCAGCGGTGGCGTCGTCTAGGAGATGCCTGGACCAGGGCGACCTCGGACCTCGTTTCCAAGCTCTTGATCACTGCCCGGGCGTAGCGGTTTCATGTGCGGGTTCTGGCCAGCACAGCACCGTCTGTGCCGTGCTGAAATGCTGCTCGTCACAGCTGCAGTGCGGCAGCTCAGTCACCGGCGTTCCTTGCCTTGGCCAGGGCACGACCAGGTACCCTCAAGTGCACAGCTCATGAGCTCGCGGCCCACGTTCGAGTCTGGCACGTCGCTCGGTACGGCTCGGCAAGGCTCGGCGATCCTCGATTCAGCCAGCAACTCCCCTGGCACCTTGATCCTCGGCCACCCTGGACCTTGCCCGGCTCTGTGGTCCTCCGTGCACACGCATCCGTCTCGCCCAGCAGAACGCCTCGCTCGTCCGAGTTCAGAATTGCACGCACTGGCCCGAACACTGCGAGCGCGCCTCGTGCCACTGTGCCACCGTGCTCTTCTTTTTTGTCCCTCAGTGCTCGGTGGTCCGCGTCAACGTGTTTGCGATATTTACACGTGACATTTTACCCCCCACTTTAGAAAGTAGTTTCTCTTCAACAACTTTTCTAAGCATGAGGATAGAGAATGTTCACAGCCTGAAAGGCAGAAAGTGTGCGCATGCTAAGTTTTTTTTTTTTTCACACGCATTCACAGGTTGGTTCACACGCAGTTCACGGAGTTTACATGGAGTTCACAGAGTGTTCAGAAAGAAATAAAAGCCTGCATGTACGTAACGCTTCAAGTCTACACTCGGCTCATGTAGTCAGTTCCAACGTTGTCACTTCCTTTGATATATTCCACAATGAAGTCGTATTCCATAAGTGTCGGACTCCAACGCAGAATTCGGCTATTTGTGTGCTTGGCCGAGTTGATGTAACCCAGCGGCTGGTGATCGCTCTGCAGTACAAACTGCTTGCCGAAGAGATAAATGTGGAATTTCTGGACAGCCCACACGAGCGCAAGTTCTTTTGCTTTACGGTTGAGTACCATGACTCCCGTGGAAGGAGCTTCCTGCTTGCGTAGGCGACGGGATGGAGAACACCTCCATAGTTCTGCATAAGCACGGCTCCCGCACAGGTAGAAGATGCGTCTGTGTGCAGAACTAATGTCTTCTCCAAGTCAGGAGACCTCAAGATTGGACCAGTTGACAGCAATCGTAGAAGCTCGTCAAATGCCTCCTGGTGACGTTGTTTCCATATCACCTTGTTCCGAGCACGCTTCCGATTGAGCTCTGTTAAGGGATGAGACACGTGGGAATAGTTGGGTACGAAGTCTCGGTAGTGCCCCGGGAGACCGAGAAAAGAACGGACTTCTTTCTTTGTATGAGGTCTTTTTGCAGCTTGTATCTTTTCAAGCGTTTCAAGCTGCGGCTGCAAGACACCATGTCCCACGATGTGGCCCAAGAACTTCACCATCGTTGAACCAACTTCACTCTTGGATGGCTTGATTGTGAGATGTCCACGCCGTACTTGTCGGAAAAAACTTTCAAGCATGGCAAGATGCGTCTCCCATGTGTCTGTGGCTATAAGAACATCATCGAAGTAATGATGTACGTGCGAAATGCCAGCCACAGCCTTTCTCATGATTCTCGTGAACATTGCTGGCGCTGTTTTCACTTCACTTCACTTTATTTTGCTTAAAGACCTCGCAGGGAGGTATTAAATAAGGGGTGGGGTTAATATAATAGTGGCTACGTACAAAACAGTGGTTACATACATTTATAAGATAGTGAATACGATGCACGTACAGGATAGTTGCTACAATACATTTATTGAGACATACCAAGCTTTATTTTTTCAAAAAATGAGGATGAGCAGATGGTTTCGACGATATAGCGGGGCAGGCCGTTTCAGTCAGCTGATGATCAACAAATAAAGATTCAGAAAAAGTCGCAGTGTGGCTGCGGGGACGAGTAACCTGTAAATGATGCCCTGTGCGCCGAGATGTGTGCGGTGGCGGGGCCAGAATATATGGGGCATGATAAAGTGAGCTGTAGAAAAACTTGTGAAAAAGAATTAATGAATCTATGCGGCGCTGGGACGATAGCGTGTTTAAGCCAGACTGAAATTTTAGTTGTGATACGCTTGTATAATAAGAATGTGATGCTTGAATGAACCTTACTGCGCGGTTTTGAATGGCTTCTAGGGCTTTGATAAGGTATGTTTGGTGAGGTAACCAGATGGGAGAAGCGTATTTTAGCTTCGGGAGTATGAGTGACTAATATGCTAGAATTTTTACATGATGGTGTGCATTGCATGGCAGAGATGGCGTTTTAGGAATCCGAGGGTTTGGTTGGCTGAGGCCGTGACGCGTGTTTTATGAGGTGACCAATTTAAGTTATGTGAAAGGGTGATACCGAGGTACTTATATATACCTACTCTTTCCAGTGATGTGTTAGCAATAGTGTAGGGTGTGTATAATGGCTGTAGGCGACGAGTTAAACTTACCGTATTTACTCGCATAATAGGCGCACTTTTTTTTCAGAAAATCCGGCTCGAAGTTAGGGGTGCGCCAATTACGCGGGGTAAAATTTTCGAAAATTTTTTCAACTCGGTTCTCGTGCTTTAAATCTGCACACTTGTCAAGTAAAAGGCGACTTTATCGTTTACCAATTAATTCAGCATAAAACAAACATACCTGCGTACCTTTTAATGAACAAGCGAGAGCCGTCAACTGCACGCACACACGTTAAATTTATTTACACAAAAGTAGTAGCTGTTCCTCCTTTTCCCTATTCGGAGTCCGAGTCGGAGATCACACATTCATCCTCGCCGAGCGAGGATTCGTTTTCGGTGGAAAGCCCGTCGTGTCTTCTTCGTCGCCTTAAGTTTTTCTTTTTGGTCCTTCCAGTACCGAATACTGGTTTCTCCAACGCCGAAATGCCTGCTTGCAGTCCGGTTGCCGTGCTCCAGCGCGTACTGCACTGCCTTCAGTTTAAACCCAGTCGTGTAGCTCGCGTACTTCCCCATGGTGGAACCAAAGTTCAATACACGACCACAACATACGCACACCGCTTGCAAAATGGCGTTTCTTTCTTTTTCTCTGATGGTGGTGATGGCGATCGAGCCCCCGGCGTTGTACACGTGACCTCCAAAAAGCGCAGCGATTTGGGGGGTATCAGTAATTGATGGAACAGCCGTTTTTTTTTTTTCGCTCATGGACGCTTTTTTTTCTTTCAAGTTTTATTTCGACAAACACACAGGTTAGGTCGTTGCACTTCGAATTTTTTTTATTTGCTCGTCGATTTGCCTTCTTTTTTTCTTCAGGGTACGGGGACTGCGTTCCAACTGTACCGCTGGGGGGTAGAATCGTTTCTGATCACGGCCAAGTTCGGCATGCGCCTATTATGCGCGGAATTGAAAAAAATCGAATTTTCCGCGACCAAACTAGGGGTGCGCCTATTATGCGAGTGCGCCGATTATACGAGTAAATAGGGTATTACCTTGCATTTGTGGGGGTTCAGGGTCATCAACCATTCCTTGCTTTAATCGTGAACATTGTTAAGATCGTCTTGTAAAAGAGTGATCGTATTGTTAGTGATTGGACGGTAGATGACACAATCGTCAGCGAACATTCGGATTTGAGAGGCAATATGTAGAGGGAGGTCATTAATATAAATAAGAAATAGCAGTGGACCCAAGACGCTACCTTGCGGGACGCCAGATGTTACAGGGAGAGGCCGGAAATGGAATTATTGACATGTACTGACTGCGATCGGCTAGTAAGAAAGTCATCAATCCAATGGAAAATGTTGAAATGCAGGTTCAACTGTGAGAGTTTAACTAATAGACGTTGGTGAGGTAACTTATCAAATGCTTTTGCATAACCAAGAAAAATGTCATCGACCTGTTTATTAGTATCGAGGTTGATATGTAAGTCATGGATGAACATGGCAAGTTGCGTTTCACAACAGAGGCCCTTGCGGAATCGATGTTGAGATGTGTGAAAAAAGTTGTTGGTGTCAAGAAACTGCATGATATTGCCACCTGGTGTTCTGTTCCAGTGAACCGTGGGTCAGTTCTGTGCCGGTGAACGAGGAAGACGAAGCTGAGCAACCTGTGCCAGCGGAGACGTCCTTCTTTGTCTCTGAGATTTTGGACAGTCGCGTCCCTTTGTACGTTCCTTCGAGCTCTTAGCGCGTGACAACTGGTGGAGTTGCTGGGTACCCTATGCACCGAACCCCTCCCAGTACAAGAAGCTCCAGCCCCATACTGGTGGTTACGCCTGTTCACCGTGCTAGCCGCAGGATCCGTGGACTAAACCCTGAGTTCGGACTTCTCTCAGAAGAAATGAGGGCCCCAACTATTCCAGGCAGCGCTGTCCCAAGCGGCTCCAACACGGCCAAGATGGAAGGCGCAACACCATTGCAATATACACTGTTCAAACCACGAACGCCGAATCCCTTTAATGGTGCTGTCCATGAGGATGTTGAAGATTGGCTAGTCCACTATGACTTCGTTGCCGCTCATAACATGTGGGATGACACAGACAAGCTCCGACATGTCTACTTCAATTTGAATGACGGGGCACGTGTTTGGTACAAAAACCGGGCAGGTGTGTTTACGTCATGGGTGGACTTCAAACGCCGGCTTCTTGAAACGTATGCAAGTCCCGATCGTCGAGAGCGAGCTGAACGTGAAATCCAGTGCTGTATGCAAATGCCAAATGAAGCCGTAGCAATGTATGTTGAGGACATGACGCGTCTTTTTTGACGAGCCGACCCTCACATGCCGGAAGAGAAGGTGCGATACCTGATGCGTGGAGTGAAGGAGCAGTTGTTGGGTGGTCTTGTACGCAGCCCCCCCAAGACTACGTCAGAGTTTCTTGCTGAAGCCCCCCTGATTGAAAGCACACTTCGGCAACGGACCCAGACGTACGAGCGACAAGTGAACTTCGCTTCTGCTACGGACTACATGGGTGGTCTTGGGGCCCACGCCGACTTCTTCCGAGAGCTCATACGCTTTCTAATTCGCGAAGAACTGCAGAAGTTATCTGTACCCTCGGCGCCCACTGTCGTTCTTCTTTGTCCGGCATCGTCCGAGATGAAATTCAGCAGGCACTACGAGAAGTGTCCTGTGAGACAGAGCCGCGGCCCCTAAATGACTTCCCTCGCATGTCGTATGCGCAAACTCTGCTCTAGCCAGCACCACCTTTGGCTCCGCTCCCCATCGCGGCCCCTGCCATGCTTCCGGCAGACCAAACTCTGCGCCAACCTGCACAACATTTCACTCCGCCTTATACCACAGCCCCAGCCATGCTTCAGGCAGTCCAAGCGGGCCCGTACCTCAGTGACCGCCAACCGATTCCGCGAAAATCAGACGTGTGGCGGGCTCCCGATCGACGTCCGCTTTGCTATCACTGTGGTGAACCTGGGCACATCTACCGGCAGTGCACTTATTGAGAGCTAGGACTTCATGGTTTTTCGGCCAACTCCCCACCTCCTAGGTACGGCCAGCGGCCTCCAGAAATCGCTGACTACGTTGCTCAGAAGCGTGGATTGACATCTCAGCACCAGTCACGCTCTCCATCACCGCGGCGGTTCCCGCCGAATCATCGCACCTATGCGGGCGTGGCGCAGGGCCGGTCACCTAGCCCGCATCAGGAAAACTAGCCTCAGCGACCTTCACGGGCAAGGCCGCTCAGACTGGTCATGCTCAAGACCCCCTGTCGACACGGACTAAAGATACTGACGATACATTGACAATGACATCACCGGCTGATTGCGGAAGAGTTTCCTTAGATATTCCTGTTCTGCTAGATGGTCGCGAAGTCAGCGCTTTAGTGGACACTGGTGCGGACTATTCCATAATTAGGGCAAAGCTGGCCACCTTTCTCAAGAAAGTAACGACGCCTTGGAACCGAACGCCAATTCGTACAGCTGGCGGGCATATCGTCACACCACTCGATATGTGCACGGCAAGACTGCAAGTCCGCGGTTGTGCATTTGTTGCCAGTTTAAGCGTTCTCCGGCAGTGTTCTCGAGACCTAATCATTGGCATGAATTTTCTCTGGGAGCATGGTGCTATAATTGACATTTGACGACGTCTAGTCACTTTCGCGACCACAAACGCCACAACAGCTTACGCCAACCCCAGCCACTCCCGAGTGTATCTTCGAGTCGTCGACGATGCTGTCACGTTACCACCCCGTGCAACTGTTGTGGTTCAGGTGGCGTGGGACGGAGTGATGCACGGTGAAGCAGTCGTAGAAAGCAATTACTCGCTTTTGCCGTCTCAGGGTGTCTACGTAGCGAGAAGCCTTGTCGACCTTCGTGATGATCACTGCAACATTTTTGTCAAAAACTTCAGCTACGAGCACCGGCACCTTTTTCCTGGAACTGTCATCGCCTACGCCGCCCCAGTCGCCAATGTCACCGAGTGTTTTGCTTCCGAGGCCATCGGCACTGCTGAAGTGCCTTTCCACAGCGTCGACATCAATCTAACGCTTTCTGAAGCGAACAAGCAGCGTTTGAGCGAGCTGTTGCTGGAGTTCAAAGATACGTCAAACACCGATAACGAAGCACCGTATTATCACCTACGACGACGCGCATCCCATACGGCAGCAGCCTTTCCGTGTTTCACCAACCGAACGGCACGCGATTCAAATGCAGGTTAAGGAAATGCTTCAGGATGGCGTGATACAGCCTTCAAGCAGCCCTTGGTCATCACCAGTCGTTCTTATGAAAAAGAAAGATGGCACGCTTCACTTTTGTGTAGACTAAGAAAGTTGAACAATGTCACAAAGAAAGACGTGTACCCGTTGCCCAGAGTCGACGATTCTCTGGACAAACTACGACGCACGAAGTATTTTTTTGTCCGTCGACTTGAAGAGCGGTTATTGGCAAATAGAGCTCGATGAACGTGACCGGGAAAAGACCGCTTTTGTAACGCCGGATGGCCTTTATGAATTCAAAGTGCTCCCTTTCAGCCTCTGTTCCGCACCAGCCACATTCCAGCGAATGATGGACACCGTCCTGGCAGACCTCACGTGGTAAAGCTGTCTCGTCTACCTCGATGATGTCGTTGTGTTTTTAGAAACGTTTGACGAGCATCTTCGTCGCCTTCGGAATGTGCTCGAAGCCATTAGATCGGTCGATCTCACACTCAAGCCTGAGAAATGTCATTTCGGCTACGAAGAATTCAAATTTCTTGGTCACGTCGTGAGCGCCATTGGTGTTTGGCCTGATCCTCACAAAACTGCTGCCGTCACCGCTTTTCCACCTCCAACTGACAAGAAAAGTCTTCGACGATTTCTGGGTCTGTGCGCGTATTACCGGCGCTTTATTGAAAATTTCTCTAACATTGCTGAGCCACTATTACGCCTCACGCGTGATGACACACCATTTGTCTGGGCTGACAAACAGCAGACTGCCTTTGCGGAACTACAGCACCGGCTCTCTTCCCCTCCCGTGCTCGGCCACTTCGATGAAGATGCTGACACTGAAGTACGCACTGATGCCAGCAATATTGGTCTTGGAGCTATTTTGGTACAAAGACAAGATGACATTGAACGGGTAATAGCCTACGCAAGTCGCACACTGTCTCGCGCAGAATCTAACTATTCCACATCAGAGAAAGAATGTCTCGCGGTCATTCGGGCAATTACAAAGTTTAGGCCATATCTCTGTGGAAGACCATTTAAAGTGGTGACTGACTATCATGCTTTGTACTGGTTGACCAATCTACGAGACCCTTCAGGAAGATTAGCACGATGGAGTCTGCGCCTTTAGGAATTCGATGTCACCATCGTGTACAAGTCAGGCAAAAAGCACGAAGACGCTGACACGCTATTACGAGCACCTCTTCAATCCACCAGTACTAGGGCAGAAGAGGACGGTGCCTTCGTGGCAACTGTCAGCGGACCAGATCTGATGTCTCATCAACGAAATGACGGCGATCTAAGAATGATTATAGATCATTTATATGGTCGCACCACGCCCATACCTCGTCTGATGTCGCGAACGTTGCCATCATTTTGCCTACGAAATGGCGCCTTTGTATCAAAAAGAACGCCGGTGCTGGTGACAGATCTCATTCTCTCGTCGTGCCTGAAGCTCTCCGCGATGACGTCCTATTAGCTTGCCACGACGAGCCCACATCTGGCCATCTAAAGCCTCGGCCATTTAAAGTCTCGGCTACTCAAGAACTATGGATCGGGTGCGACAACTCCACTACTGGCCTAATATGTCTGCCTGTGTCAAACGCTACGTAAAGGTATGCCGTGAATGCCAGCATCGCAAGACACCACATTTAAAGCCTACAGGCCATCTACAACCAATCGATCCACCCCGTACACCGTTTGAACAAATGGGGATGGACCTCCTAGGCCCGTTTCCTTTGTCTTCTTCTGGCAACAAATGGATTATCACAACCGATTATTTGACGCGTTACGCTGAGACGAAGGTGTTGCCACGAAGGAGCGCATCTGAAGTTGCCAGTATTCTATGCATCAAATTGTGCTACGGCATGGCGTCTCATCATATGTCATCACTGATCGAGGGACATCATTCACAGCGAAACTCTTGGATGATATCTTCAGGTTGAGTTACACAACCCATCGAAAGACCACTGCGTATCACCGTCAGAGTTATGGTTTAACAGAAAGGCTAAACAAAACGCTAGCCGACATGATCTCTATGTACGTTGATGTGCAGCACAAAACGTGGGACGGCATCCTGCCGTACGTAACATTTGCATATAACACTGCAACGCAGGAAACTACACACTTCACGCCATTCTGGCTCTTTTATGGGCGAGATGTTAGAACTATGCTGGACGCCATTATTCCATATGAGGACATCGACAAGCTCGACCAATTAGCCCCCGACATCAATGAGTACATTCAGCACGCCGAGGAAGCACGTCAACTGGTACGTGTGCACATCCGAACTCAACAGTGCGCAGATGCACGGCGGTACAACATTCATCATCGAGAAGTTAATTATGAACCTGGTGACCAAGTTTGGGTTTGGACACCCATCAGACGGCGAGGTCTCAGTGAGAAACTCTTGAGGAAGTACTTTGGATCTTATAAAGTACTCAGACGTGTGAGCGACGTGAACTACGAAGTGGTTCCAGACGGAGGCTCATCATCATCCCAGCGCAGGTTGCCTCACCCAGAGACTGTACATGTAGTCCACCTAAAACCATACTTTACGCGGTGATGCGAATTTTCTTCTTGTGCCAGTGAACTCTTCATGTGAATAGTGAATGCCGTTTATTTCCGATTGCCGAGTCCAGGACGCATTTTCTCTCGTGCACAAATTAATTTGTTTAATGTTTCTTTATGTTACCTACTTCGACCCACTGCTGTGCACACTTTTGTTTGAGCATCGGGTCGATGCTCTCTTGGGAGGAGGAGTAATGCCACCTGGTGTTCTGTGCCAGTGAACAGTGGGTCAGTTTTGTGCCGGTGAACGAGGAAGACGAAGACGAGCAACCCTTGCCAGCGGAGATGTCCTTCTTTGTCTCTGAGATTTTTGACAGTCGCGTTCCTTTGTACGTTCCTTCGAGCTCTTAGCGCATGACAATATGTGTGTAGATGACGTGCTCCATTATTTTGCAAGGTGCACTGGTCAGGGAAATTGGTCGATATTTAGGAGATGTTTGGATGCCCGATTTATAAATTGGAACGATCTGCGCTTCTTTCTAAATGAGAGGGATGCTACCAGAAGAGAGAGACTGCGAGAAGATTAATCTGAGATAGGCTGCGCAGATGTTCTTGGTGTTTTTTAACACTTTCGGATCGATATCATCTGCCCCAGATGCCGACGGAAGTTTAAGCTTTTCAATTGTGGCTATTATTCCTTCCTCGCTGAAGTCGATTGCTGACACAACATCCTGGACAGGGGGTGGGGGTACAGGTAGAGGAGCATCAGGTTCAGTGGTGAATACAGATGAAAAGCAAGATTAAATACCTCAACACATTCTTCTTCAGGAATCGTAATGTCATTATAGTCGGTAAGCATAACAGCAGAAGGTGGCTTGGGATTCAGAATTTGCCAGAATTTTTTAGGGTTGCTTTCCAGTACGCAATGTAAGGTATCATAAAAGGAGTGCCTGTCACGACGCATAGCTGATAAGGAAACTTTCTAAGCTACGTAATAATTTTCCCAGGCCACAGCACAATTGTTCTTTCTTGCCAAGCGAAAAAGGCGTTCTTTATTTTTTCTAGAGATTTTAATTTCCTGGCGAACCAAGGTTTGTTGTGGTTGGCTTGTACCGATATAACTGGAATATGGTCAGTAGCAAGCTCAGTAAACTTTTGTTTGAAGATCAACCAGTTTTCTTGTAGTGTGTGGCAATGAAAATCGGTGCAAAAAGTCGGGTAATAAGCGTTAAGTTCATTGTTTATGGCATCGTAGTTACTTTTACTGTATAAGCGTATTGTTTTATTCCACAATTCTTGTCTTGGTAAGGTAAAGCTGAAGACTGTGTGGATTATATTATGGTCGCTAATTTCACGGAGGTAAGGCATCGAAGAGAGTCGATTTAGGCTTTTGGTTAGTATCAGATCTAAAACGCTGGCCGAATCCTGCGTGACGTGTGTTGGTTGCAACACAAGCTGACTTAAATGAAAATTAAAGCAAAGATCGAGGAACTCGTTATCATTTTTGCTCAGTGAAGAAGGTGGATTTCTAGCCCAGTTTATGTGAGGGAAGTTAAAATTCCGGAAGAACAGTACCTGAGGGTTAGTATATTTTGTCGTGAGTCTGTCCAGGACACAGCTAAGCTTCTCAGTAAAGCCTGTATCTGTTCGCGGTGGGCGGTAGCATACACCAAGTAAGATGGTATGAGGAGGGGAGCGAAAGAGTAGCCATATTTTTTCAAGGTCACTGGGCATATGAACAATGGTGCAAGGCAAGGTATTGCTGACGGCAATGAGCACACCACCACCTCTACAGTTCTAGCGATCTTTGCGGAAAACCTAAAAGCCGGGTAGGTCATTCATGACCTCAGTGTCGGATACATCAGCAGTAAGCCATGTTTCAGTAAGTATTCAGAAATTACATCCAGATGAGAGAACAATATTAGATACGATGTCGCGTTTAGGAAGAAAACTCCGTATATTATTAAAAATTAGCTGAAATAGTAGTGCTTGAGCGCATTGCTATCGGGTACTGAGATGGCTGGCTGTGATGTAGCAAGTGCTATCTCATTTCTTTAACACATTTATCAGCGTCGTCGTACATGTACTTCGTGGATCCTATAAACAGGGTTTTAAACGAAGAGAAAAGGCGACAGCTTTTTCTTTTGGAAATGCAAGAAGGTGTTTCCTGGCATTTTGTACGGCACGGGAGTAGTCCTGACCAATTCTGTAGTTACTGCCCTTTAGCTTGCATCCGTTAGACAGGATTTTTCTTTGGCTTTGTAGCGAGCAAATTTTGCAATTATGGGGCGGTTATGGTTAGTAGAGTGGCGGCCAAGTCGATGCGCACGCTCAATATCCTCGGGAACCACGGGTAAGCCTAGGTGGTCTGAGCAAAAGTGAATAAGTTTTTCTTCTATCTGTCGGGCAGATTCTGAGGCGCCTGGGTCGGGAATACGGAAGAAGATTAGATTATTGCGGCGGGCTCGATTTTCTGCATCATCGATCCACGATTCTAAGTCTGAGATTACACGGGTTGTCTCGGTGGCACCAGATGTGATGGTTGCGACCTGTTGTTGCAGTGGTTCAATGTGTTGACAGTGGCTCTCAACGGTATTCATTCTTCTGCTAAGTTCAGCTATAGTACTGTTAGTTTCGGCAAGTTCACTTTTTAGACCCTTCAGTTTGGCTATTAGCTGCGATCGCCCTGCTGACAGTTTTTTCAAATCAGCTAATTTAGCGTTATATTCCGTGCCGGGGTTAGTTTCAATGTCGCCCGACAGTAAGAGCAAGGTACGTGAGACATCGATACACTCCTCAATAATCCATAGTAGACACTGGGGGCTCGGCAGCAGCACCAAAAACAAGTCGCTCGATTTCTTAGCGTAAAGACTCAAAGGCTGACTAATCTGCATGTTGAAAAGTAGCAGTTTAGGGGACTGTCTCGTGGCACAGCCACCGAGCCAACAGGTGGGCGCGCCAGGGTGTTGATCTTTTATACTCGACGTGGCGATTGATGTTGCTGACGTAGGCTTGTCCCAGGTGGCAACGGTTGCAAAATCCGTGTCAGGTGGCGCTGGCAGAAGTGCAGGGGTGGTTAGCTTATCACATGGAAGAGCATCCGAGGTGTGGCCAAAGGATGGTTGCACACAAGTTGGTGGTGCTTGCGAGATGGCTGTGGTAGCGGGCAGAGCTGCGCAGATCACTGCGATGGCAAAGACCTGCCTGTTGAAAAGTAGCAGTTTAGGCGACTGTCTCGTGGCACAGCCGCCGATGCCGAAAGGCATAAAGCGTTACTGGTAAAGGCCTGACATTGACAGGGAAGCTGTCATGCGTTTCGAGTCTTTGTGCATTGGGACCTGCCAGTACCCCTTTGGAAAATCAAATTTAGAGAAATAGCGAGCCTTTCTTAAGTTTGCGAACATCATGTCCACTCGTGGAATAGGCTCATTATTCATTACGATGGCTGTTCAACTGTCGGAAATCAATGCATAAGCACATGCTGCCGTCTTTCTTTTTCACTACGACGATTGGCGACTGGTAAGGTGAGTCTGACAGTTAAATGATTCCCTGTGCCAGCATCTGCTGTACTTCTTCCTCTACCGCCTGTTGAACAGCAAAGGGTATCGGGTATTGGCGTACGTTTACCGGCACAGTAATGTTGTCATGTTCTTGCACTCTACCTGCCCCCGCCGCGGTGGTCTAGTGGTTAAGGTACTCGGCTGCTGACCCGCAGGTCGCGGGATCGAATCCAGGCTGCGGTGGCTGTATTTTTGATAGAGGCGGAAGTGTTGTAGGCTCGTGTGCTCAGATTTGGGTGCACGTTAAAGAACCCTAGGTGGTCAAAATTTCCAGAGCCCTCCACTACGGCGTCCCTCATCATATGGTGGTTTGGGACGTTAAACCCCACAAATCAGTCTTGCACTCTACCAAGTTAGTCTTTCCCGGAACGTCTGGGAAGATATCTTGGTAGTCTGATAGAATCTTCTCTATCTCTGCCTTCTGGTTCACGTTCAAGTTGTCAGTGACCTTGACATCATGATAGGTCTCGTTCTGGTGAAGCGCGAGCAATGGTAGTTCCGGTTCTTCTTCCGGTTGTTCCGTTTGTACCGTGACAGCCGCGCGGTCCACCATGTCTGTCAAAGGTGGTCTCTCCTCGTACTTCTTAAGGAGGTTGGTGTGGAACAAACTGGTTCGGGTTCCTAGATCAACGACATAGCCAATCTCGCTCTGCTTCTCTAGTACAGTGAAGGGGCCTTTCCAAGTGAGAATCAGTTTGTTGGTGTCGGAAGGTAGTAGTAGTAATATCTTGTCTCCGACGCAGAGCTGACGAGGCTTCGGTTTCTGATCGTAGTATTTCTTTTGTGTCAGCTTGGCTTCAATTTGACACGTCTCATACAAACGATCGCGTAGCTCCATGACGTAGCCGTATGAAGTTTTTGTTTGGGGTTTTTCGCGTTTATTATTTCTTCAGTATGGAGATTGGTCCTCTTATGTATCGACCATACAGGAGGTCGAACGGCAAAAAGCCGACACTCGACTGAGGCACCTCTCTGTATGCAAATAATAATGGTGCCAAGTATCTGTCTCAGTTCTTTCGCGAAACATGCGCCGTATCATTTGCTTTAATGTGCCATTAAAGTGCTCTACAAGACCATTTGCCATAGGGTAGTATGGGGTAGTCGGCAAATGTCGGAAAGATAGCAGTCTGCTCGCTTCCTGCATTAAGCATGATGCGAATGACCTTTCGCGGTCGCTCATGATTTCTCATGGTATTCCGATTCGCGAGAACATTTCCACCAATGCTTCTGCTACCGTGTCTGTTTCTATGCTTGGTAATGCAACAGTGTCTGGATATTGCGTTGCGCAGTCGACCATTGTTAAAATGAAACGGTTTCTTTTGGCCGATGTCGGTGATGGTGGACCGATTATGTCAATCGCTACACGTTGGAAGGGCACGTCCATCACCGGCATTTTTCCGAGGGGGACACGTCCGACTAAGTGCTTTGGCACAGTGCGCTGGCAGATGTCACAAGAGCGCACAAATCGTGTCACCTCAGCCTGCTTGCCCAGCCAATAGAATTCTTATAGAATCCTATCAGTTGTTCGTTTAATACCTTGGTGATCTGCCCTGACTCCCTCATGCACCATCCTAAGGGCAAACTGGCAGAGGCTTTGCGGAACAACCAGGTGGTCAACTTCCTTCCTCGTTAGCGATCTGTAATGTCGGTGAAGTACTCCCTTAAGCAAAACGTACTTTATGTTTGCTGATCGCTTCGCCATCGTCTTCCCGATCGCCGAAAAACAGCTCTCCAAGGTGGGATCTTCTCTCTGCAACTTTTCAAGGACTTGTGGGGTCACATCTAGTTCGTTTGATGCCGCCGCAGGTAATTTCATGTCCCTGGTCCGTCTTTTTGTCGCTGCACTCACAGTCGGTAGGTCCGTTGACACGCTTGGATATGGAGCAGGCTCCCTTGCCCAGTCAAAAAAGTTCAAGTGGTCCAATTGGGAAAATACGAATTGACATCTATTGGTTTTCAACCCATGGGAATTTTGCCACCAGTTGGAAACGTACCAATGATATCTCATTGGTGAACCAGTTCATATCCAATTGGTTATAACCATTCAGACAGAACTGGTGGCTGATTGGTTGACCAATTGATTTAGGTGGGGGACCAATTGGTCATCTAACTGAAGCTCGCTGGTGCCCAAATGGCTAACCAGTTAAAGTGAACTGGCGTGGAACTGGTAATCCAGTTAATCGTAAATGGTTCCCCAGTTGAAACTAGGTAGTCTTCAATTGGTTAACCAATTGGAATAGGTGTAGTCATCCAATTGAAGGTAGCTGGCGTCTAAATTGTTTGCCATTTGAAGATAACTAGTGTCAAACTAGACGCCCAGTCTAAGGTACATGGTGTTTAATTGGTTAAGCAATTGAATAGACGTTGTCATTCAATTGAAGGTAACAGGTGCTCAACTGGTCACCCAGTTGAATTAGGCTGGTTGCCAACTGGTTAACCGGCTGAGCGCAAATGAAGCACCACATCCCAGTTGCTTTCCAATTCATTCCATTTAGGACCGATTGTTAGGAACTGGTATGACCGATTGGACCAATTCACTTTTTTTTGACTGGGTGCTGGTGTCGACTCCTTATGCAGTCTTGCGACATCCGACAGGTGATGTGACGTGGTAGAACCAGAAAGGAAGATTACCCCGTTGATGTTGCCCAGAACGACGTGATAAAGTGGTTTTCCCATGCAGAGTACCAGTGTCGGTCCTCCGAGGAGCGGAGAGTCGATGTATACCTTTGCTTCGGGAAGCTGCCTCGACAAACCGTTGAAAAGGTGTACAATATGTGTGATACGGGTGAAATTTTTTTCAGGTACCAGCGAACGCTTGACCACCACGGTATTGCATCCTGAGTCTCTTAGCACCATCACAGGCTGTCCCTCGAGATATCCTGTTGTCGTTGGCATCTCTTGTCTTAGCAGACCAAGACAAATATCTCTTTCTTCCAATGGTGCATTTTCTTTTGCTGATGAAGGGGTACAATCCAAGTTCCCCTCGTTTCGTGCAAAAAGTGCATGGTCATAGTCGGCAACAGCACTTGACGCCTCCTTGTTGTGGCTCTTTACATTTGGACACTCATCCGCTTGATGGCCGTGTTTCCTGCACTTCCAGCAAGACGAGGGCTTCGGGCAGTTTGACCGCGTCCAACAGTCTGCAGCGCGATAACTTTGCTTGCCACATAAAAAGCATTGCACTTTTGCTTTTCCGACCTCTTTATCGTGGCTCTTGCTCGCCAATTTTGCTTTTTCACTTGGTTTTTTCTGTTTCCCTTTCGCGATATTTGTCAGGCCTTGCGCCTCCAGATAATGGTCAGCCGTTTCGGCTAGCTGATTGAGCATTCGGCATCTTCGCTCTTTCAAGAAGATGGCGAGTTTCTCATCGCATCTTAGCAAAAACTGTTTGAACACAATGCTATCTCCCAATGCGTCATACATTTTTTCTGTTTTCGCCATCTGCTGCCAATGATCGAAGTAACCGAGCAGCCGACCAGCAAATTGTCGCCCTGTCTCGGAATTCTCCGGCTCAGCTTCACGAAACTTTTGCCGATATCCCTCTTCGGTGTACCGAAGTCTTTGGTAGAAGGTTTGCTTCAGCTTTTCGTAGTCTGCGGCATCCTCCGCAGTCATACGTCCCGCAATACTCAAGGCTTCACATGAGAGGCATAAGCTTAATGAGAGCACCCACCTGTCGCCTGGCCATCCCTGGTTCGTGGCTACCCGCTCGGAGCGTTGAATGTACGCGTCGCGTTCATCGTGGCACTCATTGTAAGGAAGAGTAAGCTTGTGGGGGCTCCTGAATGCTTCGCTGCTGGCTTCCACGCGCTCTCCACCTTTTCCAACCTTCCCAGCCGTGCGCTCAGCAAGACGACATTTAGCCTCCAGCAGACTTTGTTCTGCTGCCAGACTAGCAATCTCCTGTTCGTGCGCTATTTTCAACGCGTCCTTATCCTCAGCTCGTCTGTAACGCTCTTTTTTCTGCTGCTCCTCAATCCACTCCTTCAGTTCGTTACTCGACTAGGGAAGTTCCTTGCCGCTCAAAATATACTTCTCCCAATCCATTTACGCCCACTGCACCAAAGAGAAGTGCAGCTCTGAAAGTTGGAGCTAGAGCTTGGTTTTATGTCGCGAACACCAGAAAATTGTGATGTTTAAGACGGTTCGAGCGCTTCCACTACTGTGCAGCGGCGCAGGAAACAGACAGGGAGACGTGTTAAAACGTTCATATACAAAAGAAAGGATATGAAACGTCGGTGATGTGGGCGCCGTCGGGACGACCACCCCGGCACTTGAGAAAGAAGTCCCTGGTCTCACGGCTCTCGAGCAGCAGTGGTGTCGTCTAGGAGATGCCTGGACTAGCGCAACCTTGGACCTCGTTTCCGAGCTCTTGATCACCGCCCGGTCGTAGCCGTTCCCCGTGCGGGTTCTGGCCAGCACAGCACCGTCTGTGCCGTGCTGAAATGCTGCTTGCCACAGCTGCGGTGCGGCAGCTCAGTCACCGGCGTTCCTCGCCTCGGCCAGGACACCGCCAGGTACCCTCGGGTGCACAGCTCATAAGCTCACGGCCCACGTCTGAGTCTGGCACGTCGCTCGGTACGGCTCGGCACCGTTTGGCGATTCTCGATTCAGCCAGCAACTCCCTTGCCACCTGGATCTTCGGCCACCCTAGACTTCGCCTGGCTCCGTGGTCCTCCATGGACACGCACACGTCTCGCCCGGCAGAACTTCTCGCTCCTCCGTGCTCAGAATTGCACGCACTGGCCCGAACATTACGAACGTGCCTCGTGCCACCGTGCCACCGCGCTCTTCTTTTTTGTCCCTTAGTGCTCGGTGGCCCGGGTCGACGTGTTTGTGATATTTACACGTGACACTCTGCAAGCATCAGTGTGCTTCCAACACGTAGAGACTGTGTGAAAACAGCACCCCTAGAGCGGCCATATTTACCTACACCAGCATTTTGTAGGAGTTCTGCAATATCGGACCCAAATGAGGTGGCTGTCAGTCTTGCTTCGTATAACACTACATTATGTTGCAAGCTCATTCATTGAATAGCATTCCATATGCTGTCATGCTGTTGCCAGAGCTAATTAGCTAATTGCGAAGGCTACGATCTCGCAAACTCGCGGCGTAATGCAAGACCGGATGAAGCGCATGACGAGTCGACCTTCAAGGATTCTTTGTTGCCACCATGGTCTTGAAGAGCGTTTCCATCAGCAGCTAATGTGACGACCCGGGTGCCTGCATCGAAAAGAAAAATGCATGGCTGTATGTCCTCGTGGGCCACACTATGTGCGTGTAGTCAAATAACCAAATCCGGGGCGAAATTTCTGATTGCGCATTGTGCAAATTCATTATATCAAGGGTGCCTCGTGCTTTGATTCATTACATAGAGGTCGTAAATACTTGTGCTTCTATGAGGTAACAGCGGGGAATTCAAAAACTTCGTGATATTGAGGAATTCGCTATATGGAGGTTCGATATAAGCAGGTTTAGCAGTATTTGGTTGCACCTGCGCGGTTCGGTGTTGTCATGCAGTGAATTTTTCTAATGAATCTAGAGTTGTAAGTTGAATGTCTTTTCTGTTAAGTGCTTTCTTCCTTCAACCTTGTGCTCTCATGTATTTCCATATCATGTTGCACCAGCTGGCCCAGCATACCACTGCTTTGAACTTCATTTCTTCTACAACGGTAGAGTGTACTATGTTGAAAAGCGTGACCGTGCCTAGCGGCCTGACGCCTTCCACGTTGCCAGTAGCGGCGGTGCTGTAGTCGATTAGTACTAAAGGTGCAGCACTCTGCACACCAGAACTGCTATGTGCATCGGCTTGCCCGACACGCTATTTTGAATCCGGCTTTATTTATGCCTGCCCGTCATTCACATTTAGCACATGCTGTCATAACCTTTAAGGGATGACACACTGTAGTATTGAATTTCGATAAATCAACAATTGTTTACTTTTTGAGGTTACACTGTTCAAGTGGTTACTGTACGAAAACCACGAGAAAAAAAAAAATACCTGATGAGCACAGTGAGGCTTTGCAGTCTCGGCATTATTACACACCTTAGTTTAATGTGCTTCAAGGCATTTTTGTACTGAGAACATCAGCAGAAGTTTAGTTATAGAAGCAGTTAGTTTATACAGCTGGTGACACATTAATAAAGAGAACTTGGCTTCAGAGATTCTAACAATCATAATTATTGGGAGCTGAAATACCCCACCAAAAGCGCACTGAAGCAGAAGGCGCACTGAAGCAGAAGGGCAGGGGGGAGACGGAGAGAATCTAACCTACATTTACTCCTGACGCTTTTCATGCTTGTCAAAGGCTGTTCTTCTCTACCCCCTTCCCCCCCCCCCCCCACAAAAAAAAATCCTCTGTGTCAAACCTTTGCCATTGGCGAAGCTGGGTATAGTGTGTCGCTTCTCAAATGTGCAATGTAAATTTGACTTTTTAGACAGTATGAGGTCTCAAAAATATTTAAAGTCTGACGTAGCAATAGGACACATGCACCGCATAGATGATAGCGTACAAGTAGCAGCCGAACGTTTCATGGGGGCATTTCACAGACAATGGTAATAGGCGGGGCATGGACGTGTGACTTTACTGCATGTTCTTGTGCATACTATATATATATATTGTCACGTAGGTGACGGCTCGCCGGCGTACAGATAGGCGAGAGAAAGCAGACTGTGATGGCAGTAAAACGAAAGATGGTTTGTTGCGCTATCTTGCGCCCGAAAGGAAACTCGAACGTACTGTTCCGCAACAGCCAGAAAAAAATTTCGCCCGAATCTACATATTACACTGTAAATGTCATCGAAAGACGATAGTCTTGCGTCTGGAGAGAGTGAACAAAACATTTATTTCATGTTCTGCGCGAGAAAATCGGTGAATGGTATTCTGAAGGGGCTGCGTTAGAGTGCCTCGAGCATGTAGCAGAGGCGAACAAGCACATCTTGGCATGTTAGACATGAGCGCCATCTGGCAGTTACCTTCGAAAACTAAGGCGTGCGTGACCGTGAAAAAAGATGCGCTCCAATCTTCGAAAACTAAGCCGTGCGTGACCGCGGAGAAAGATGCGCGCTAATCTTGGAGGTGATAAGGTGTAGAATTCAAAGCGACGAGCAGGTGCCATCACCGTGTCGTCATAGCAATGCGTTGGAAACACCTTCTTGAGCATCGCGTTGCACTGTCAGCGTAGCACGATAAACGCTACAGTCCTTAGAGTTACTTATGTGGGCTTCTTCTAGTATAAAGGCAGACATGCAAAACATAGACGTGTTGTTATGGCGCCTCAGGTGTGTGCAATATTTGTTTTTTTTTTAAATTGACAATCGCACTACTATGAATGCTAAGCCTTGAGCAATATTGGTGGGCTCTGCGGATGGGGTTGGCTGTTAAATGCCATTTGAGGTATCGTTAGGGTGGATAAACAGACAAATGTACAGACAGACAGACCAAAACTTTTGTCAAAGGTCTCCCACAAAGGCTACCATCTTTAAAAAAACAGGAAGGGGCATGTCTCTCTCTGTTCACTGATGAAAACGGCGATTTCTTATTTACCCTCGCATCGCAACACATCTGGCCATCAGGCTGGGGCACGAATGCACTTGAACACATGCAAGGAACACATGCAAGGAAGATAATCAGATATGCCAGTTTGCTTCTTTTTTCTAAATGAATGTGGCATTTCCCCTCCAGGAAAACGAGCGTCGTCTCAATGCTAAAAGAACATACTAGGAACAAATTAACAAAGGCTATTATATAATAAACATAGAAGATCAAAATGTTTTAGTCCATCAGCGCTCAAAGAACTTCTTGAGCCAAACAACATGGACTATTTCTGGTCGAAGGCATTGTCGTTTTATCGTTGTGATAGTGTCACACCATAAGGCACGACTTCGTAGATTAGGGCGTTGCATCATCCTAGGTGTCGCGTTATCTTATACATTCCAAAATATCAGGGCAGGAGTTTCTCGCTGAGACCTCGACAGCGAATCGGTGTCCACACCATAACGCGATCACCTGGTACATACTACTGGTCCCGTCATCGTATATTGTAAAGTCTGGAATCCGTGAGCTGGTGCTCTTTGATGCGCATTTGAGTGAGCTGGCGGGCTTCTTCGGCACATTGAAGAAAGCCGGTGATGTCTGCATGGGTGCTGTCATCGTCTACATGAGGCAACAGTGCATGTAGCAAGGTGGTGACTTGGCGGCCGAAGACAAGCTCAAAGCGTGTTATCTACGTTGTTTCCTGCTGTGCAATGTTGTACGCGAATGTGACGTACGGGAGAATTTCGTCCCAGGTCTATGGCCGACGTTGACGTACATGGCGAGCATGTCGGCGAAGGTCTTGTTGAAACGCTCCGTGAGGCAGTTCGTTTGTGGGTGGTAGGCTGTGGTTTTGCGATGGATAGTGTGACTCAAGCGTAGAATCTGCTGCGTGAGGTCTGCGGTGAATGCCGTACTTTTGTCGGGGATATGAACCTCGGGCGTGCCATGCCGGAGTACGATGTTCTTTACAAAGAAGCTCGCTACTTCCTTTGCATTGCAAGATGGTAACGGCTCTGTCTCGGCATATTGTGTCAGGTTGTTCGTTGCTATCACTATCCACTTGTTTCCGCAGGTTGATGTCGGAAGGGGCCCAAGCAGATATATTCTGAGTTGCTGGAATGGCTTCCGGTGGTTCGATTGGTTGCAGCAAGCCTTCTGGCCTTGAAGGAGGTGTTTTTCAACGTTGGCAATCTTGACAGGTTTTCACGTAGCGTGCGACGTCCGCGCTGAGGCCAGGCCAGTAGTATTTCTCTTGAATGCGTCGCAGAGTTCGAGTGAATTCCAGGTGTCCTACAGTCGGCTTGTCGTGAGATGCCACTAAAACTTCTTGACACAGAGTAGCTGAAACCATGGGTAAGTATGTGGCCTTCTGCCTTGTGAAGTCTTTCTTCACAAGCAAGCCATTGTGCAAACACAGGGACGAGATTGCGCGCTTGAATTGCTTTGGTGGTGAAGGGGCCTTGCCGTCGAGGTATTCAAGCATGCCGCATATGTCAAGATCAGACCGTTGATCATGTGTGAAAGTAGCAGAACCCAAGGCCCCGAGGAAGGCATCGTCGTCGACGTCATCCTGTGGCAGGACTGTATCAACAGGGGCTCTTGAAAGGCAGTCAGCATCTGTATGTGATCGGCTGGACTTGTAAGCGACAGCGATGTCGTACTCTTGTAGTCATAGGCTCCAATGAGCAAGACTAGCTGAAGGATCCCTTAGGCTAGCAAGCCAACACAGAGCGTGGTGGTCAGTGACGACCTTGAAGTGCTTCCCGTAAAGATGCGGCTGAAATTTTGTGATAGCCCAAACTACAGCAAGGCATTCCTTTTCTGTCAATAAATAGTTTATTTCAGCTTTCGAAAGGGACGTGCCGGCATAGACAATGACTTGCTCGAGGCCGTGCTTCTTCTGAATCAGAACTGCGCCGAGTCCCACGCCCCTCGCATCTGTGTGGACCTCGGTGCCTGCATTTTCATCGAAGCGACCTAGTATTGGCGGTGAGTTCAAGCACATTTGAAGTTGGCGAAAAGCCTTTTCCTGAGGCTTCTTCCACTTGAACTGCACGTCAGCCTTCGTAAGGTGTGTGAGAGGCTCGGTGATTCGAGATAAATGGCATACAAAACGTCTGTAATATGCACAAAGGCCGAGGAACCTACGAACAGCCTTCTTGCCGAGGGCGTGGGGAAATTTTCGATGGCTGCTGTTTTGTTGGGATCCGGGAGGACGCCTTCGTGACTGACGTGTCGCGAGAAAAAGGAGCTCTTTATACGGCAAACGACATTTCTGGGATTTCAAAGGGAGTCCTAATGCCTTAATCGTATTTAGCACGATCTGCAGTCTACAAAGGTATTCATTGTAGGTAGCTGCGAAAACCACAACATCCTCACGATACACCAGGCATGTCTGCTATTTCAGCTGAGATGACATCGGGTCCATGGTCCGCTGAAATGTTTCTGGGGCAAAAGATAGGCCAAATGGCATAACCTTAAACCAGTAAAGTTCATCTGGCGTGGCATAACCTTAAACTAGTAAAGTTCATCTGGCGTGGTGAAAGCAGTCTCCTCACGGTCCCTCTCGTCCATCTCGATCTGCCAAAAACCGCTCCTAAGGTCCATCGATGAAAAGAACCTGGCGCCGCACAGTCGGTCTAACGCATCGTCGATTCTTGCAAGCAGGTAGATGTCTTTCTTGGTGATGCTGTGTAGGCACTGATAATCTATGCAGAAACGTAAAGTACTGTTCTTCTTTTTCACACACACTACGGGTGAAGACCACCGGCTCTTGGAGGGTTCAATTTCCTTATAAACCGAACTATAGGTCAAGTGGGAATATAGGTCGATCCCCCCAAGTTCAGGTTACCGAAAAAGAAAAAAAAGGAAAACAACACAAAATTGCCGAATGACATTTATTTGCGAATTGGGCACACCGCACCATCAGAGCTCCCTTCAACCATCATCGCAACTGTTCCTATTCATCAGACGAAGCACCACTGTCTTCTGAAGACGAGAGTTTGTCGCTGGCCACCTCCCACAGTGCGTTGTTTTCCGTGTCATACAGCGAGTTGCTGATGGAACATTTCTTAAACATTTTCCACCATGGAATCTGGCAAGGAACGCCAGGCGGAAAGCACCCAGCCACAAACAGTCGTAAGCGGAGGCCTCTGTAGGCGGACCGTCGGTGTCTGTGGGTTGTTGACGGACATCCACTTTTGGTACTCCAGCCGCACTCGGTCCTTGAACGGCTTGTTTAGCACAACGTCGATCGGTTGGAGGGTGGAGGTCATACCACCCGGTATAACGGCAAGGTCCGTATTTTTATCGCCCAGGGCGCGCTTCTCAGCATCGGTTAAGTGACCTCGAAATGCATCTAACACCAGCATGCTGCAAAGACGCAGCAGAGCAATATTAGCACAAGCAAAGGTAATGCACTCAAAGTTTTCTTCACTGCAAAGACGCACAAGCCTGGAGTTCCTTTGCGAACGATAGTTAATGAGCAGGGTTCATGGCAGCATTCAGTTAGCCAGTTCTTGCTCAAAGAACTGAATGGGCTGAATGTCGTGGATCCTTTCGCTACAAAGAGTTCAGAGGATGTTGTGCGGTTTCTGCAGGTCGGAAATTTTACGGACTTTATGTTTTCTGTGGATGTAGAGGATCTATTTTATTCCGTACCTCATGCGCAGTTGTTCGCGTCTGTTCGTGCCTGCATTGAATCGAATGGAGTCATAGCTTTTCAAAATGCTTCCGGCTTATCGGTCGATAATTTCATGTCGTTACTAGAATTTTATCTTCGATCTACCTTTGTTTCATTTAAAGATGGTTTTTATCTGCAGCGAGAAGGTATTTGTATTGGATCGTGTGTGGCGCCTGTTTTATGTAACATTTTCTTGGCGGAAATTGATCGGTGTTTAGTTAGCATTCTTGACGATAGATGCGTTGTTAAAGTTTTTAGGTATGTGGACGATTTTTTAATTCTTTTAAAGAGACCCCATTTTACTTCTTTGGACAACTCTGTCGACGCTATTCTTAATGCATTTAAACGGTGCGGAAAGGGCTTGACCTTCACCTATGAATTTCCTTCTGACAACTCGTTGCAGTTTTTAGATTTACGTCTCGTTTTATATGACCACCTATGTTGGCGTTATTGTCCCCGTGCGCAGAAGGCCCTTTTGTCCTATGATTCTGCGCATTCTAAACTAGTAAAAAGGGGGATTGCCAAACTGTGTTTACGGTCCGCTCTTGAGAAGTCATGCTCACATGCAATGCAAGAAAGCTTTAATGATCAGGTGCGGCGTTTAATTGCCGCTGGGTATCCTTGCACGGTAGTCTCGGCAATCGCTGAAGTCCTTCTGCGTGATGCCAAAGCAGTCCGTTCCAGCGGGAACCCTGGCCTGCGTCGCAGGTGGCGTCCGGAGGTGATGCCTTATATGCATCGCATTTCCCACAACCTCAAAAAGATAGCGAGTAGACACGGTGTGCCGATCGTGTTCTCCGCCCCACGTAAGTTGGCTGGACTTTGTCCCAGAATCTTCCCTGGCGAGAAGAGATCCTGTGGTTGCGGAAAGAAGCACGCGTTTGTGTATGTGAAATGTGCGACGGGTGTCGTCTACGAAATACCGCTGTCTTGTGGGAAATTTTACGTGGGTCATACGGGGCGTTGCGTGAACGACCGTGCAAGGGAACATGAGCTGTCACTTAAAAATAACGGGATCACGCATTTGCCCGCGCATTGCAAAGCTTGCATGTGCTCACCGATTTTCTCGGAGATTAGGATTTTGGGTCGGAGTGCTGATACCACAGCCCGGGAACTGATGGAAGCGTTTTATATTTCTGCTAGAGGCAATACCTGTGTTAGTGATACATCCATATCGCTATTTGATAGTGAGCGTCATTTTTTGCGTGGCCTGTTGTAAACTATTAGGTTCTGTCCTCGTGACCACTTGACTATGTTCTGCGACTGTAAATATGAAGGTTGACGAAGAATTAAATTTAGTTGAAAGTCTGCGCTTGTCCCTGTCTCTTCTCTGCCGTCGTTTGTCTGTTTTTTGCGCACACCAATTTACCCTGAACGCAGCAGAGCACCTGGCTGATGGTTCCAGACTACTCATATGCATTCGACCATCATGGCCTCCTCCATATATCCTTTTTTGTTGATGCGAACGACAACACCGGGCAGGAACACTTCCTTCGGCATTGCCTTACATTAGAAAATGATGAAGGGCGGAAACTTTCTACCATCTGCCATGCATGCCAGCGTGATGATGAAGCGCGAGTGCTCATTGCCAGTGAACAGCAGCTCATATCCTTGGTGCCACGATGCATGATCATGGTCGATGAAGGCTTGTCAAACCACATGGGGGTCATATCGGCAGTGTCAATCTGCCCCATCATGTAGTTCTGCTCCCGAAGCCGGTTTATGAAGCCGATTTACGAAGCCCTGAAAGTTTATAAGCTTGTCCTCGAACTCGTCAGGAAACTTCTGACAGATGAATGTGCGCTACTGGAAAGAAAATCCTTTGCGTCTCATGAATCGACGCACCCAAGAGTTTGGCGCACGAAACTCTTTTCTCGTGAGTCCAGCTTCTTGAGCGAGTTCCACTGCTTTCTTGCGAATGGTATCCACAATCACTGGCAGCGAGCAAGCATGAACATCCCACACAAAGTTTCCTAGCGTATCTTGCAGCTGCGGATAAACCGCACTTCGCCCACGAAATGACATTTTCTGAGGACTGCACATTTGCTGCTTTCCTTTCTGCACCCTCCAATAGCGCACGCTTTTTTTTAATACACCAAAGCGGTGCTGAGCAGCCATATTCCCATTCGCTTCTGCGAACTCAACTACCTCTAGTTTAAACGCAGCTGAGTATTGCCTTCTCGTACCGCTACTCATATTCAGTGAACGATAAAAAGACCACTAAAAATGAAACACAATGTCAAGTGGAGCGAGAACTTAAAACAGGTCAGAGGCAAATCACGAACACAAAAAAGAAAACAAACAAGAGTCCAAAAAGAACTGCTATTGGATTTAAATGTGAATGTGACCCTGTCCAGCTTCTCATGCACATGCCAGCCACATGTTGCCAGACAGCGGTGCACTGTCGGCTAGACACCGCTTTATAAGATAAGGGGCGACTTTAGCTAGTTGTTTTATTGAAAATATCTCGACTTATGTTCCGGTTTAACGGTATCACGTTGCGGAGCATTTCTTTAACTTGTCCCTTGATGGGGTCTTGTCCGCATGCCGAGACACGGTAGGGACTTCGCCAATTGGGACAAGCTGACTCGTCAGTAATTATGCGATGCTTCGCTAATGATGTTTTCTCAATTTTTGATGATTTCGCAAAACAACCGGTATATTGCTGAAGGATGCGTTGCAGCTTCTCTTGTTTTTGTTGTGGCAGGTTGGGATTAATGTCGAAGTTCACATCATTACAGACCGTCGACGGTGCTTTTTGAGGTGAGTCGGAGAGTGCTGGGGCATCGCTTACTTCGGCAAAGTCTTCCACGAAAGCGACCATCGTGCTCCTGTTGAGGTGCCTGCGTTCAGCGCTCAAATTTGTGACAAGCACCGCTGCTCAGCCTTGACGCAGCTGGATGACACCACAGCCACGCAAGCTTGCCGATCGAGAAGCAGCTGCACGCTCCCTTCTACGATGGCGTCACCACATGACAGCGCATTGGTTTCTACGAGTGCCATGACGCTCGCATTTGGCGGAATGCTTACTTGATCGGTGGCGATAATGAATGCGGCACGATGATGATTCCTCTGCACTGACGCCGACTGCTTTGTCGATAGTGTCTCAGTCTTCGTCTGCAGGTCGATCACTGCGCCTTTTTCGTTGAGGAAGTCCAACCCAAGAATCGCGTCAAGAGAACACTGCTGTATGATAATGAAACTCACAGAGTAGCTGTGACCATGAACCGCCACTCGCGCGGGGCATCGTGCATTAGGTGTTATCAGGTGGCCCCCTGCCGTGCATATTCGAGGGCCCTCCCTTGCGGCTTTAACTTTCTTGAGACGGTTTACTGAGTAGTCGGCTCCCGCATTGATCAGTGCAACTACCGGATCAGTGCAGCTACCGTCCAGGGTCACATGCAAGTCGGCATTTGTCTTTAGGCTTTGATGTCGATAGGTTGCTGACTGTGCCATCCGTCGCTTTGCATAGCCATGGCTACGGCGTAACGAAGTCGTGAAGTCCTGGCGTCAGGTTGCGACCTGTCGTCTTAGTGTCACGTTGCGTCGAGGAGTCGGTTACAGTCGTGCCGTCTAGCTTCGTCGGGGTTTTTGGAGGGTTTTGCAGTCTTCACTCGGGAGCGGTGTCACCTCCGAATTTCGCTGGCTTTAGTTCCCCTTATTGGGGTTGGGTGATGTTTTGCGGCAATTCCGGTGATTCGGCGATGGCGAGCGGTTAGAATAAGGTGACGGAGACCTGTAGCGATGGGGGGGCGGCGTTCTCGGTCTCTCTCAGATAGGCCTCGATTTCTGGAGGTCACTGGCCAGGAGCGGGTGGCAGGGCATTGACGTTGTATTCTTGGAGGACCAGGTGACGAAAAGGACACCATCTTAAGAGGTAATCGGCTTCGCCGCAGTTGAAACATAGGCCTATGATTCGTTGTTCTCCATACATAAGTCTTCCTCGGCATCGTTTGCCAGAAGCACCCTTGCAACTGAGGCGCCCTTGGCAAGGCCAAGATTCGCGAGGGCTTGTTGTACCTCATTCCGCACGACGTCAGTGAGGGAAGAAATTTCGGATTGTGTACCCGATAGCACTTTGTGGAGTTCCTCACGCAGGATAGCATGAATGGTGTCTTGGAGCGACTCGGTAGAGGTTCTTCGGGGATTGTGGGTGTCGTATGGTAGGGCCCGGAGGTTGCGGTAGTATTGCCTTGTGCACAGCTCGAGCGTCCTCTCGATGGCGGCGGCCTCGCTAACCCAATCGGCGAGGCTTCTCGGCGGATTGTGAATGAAAACCACAAATAGTTGCTCCTTGACAGCTCTCATAAGGTGCTGAAGCTTCTTGTCTTTAGTCATCTTCGCGTAGGCATGGCGAAATAGCTTTTGCTTTTCTTCCGAAAATACCGTGACGAACTCGTTTGCTCGTTTGGGTGCGACTGGCCAGACTGAATCAAGGCTTCAGCTCGCTCCTTTCAAAGAATGCTTTTGAAAGCCTTCAGTGCCTGCCCCTTGAAGGCATTCCATGTTACTAAGTAGGGCTCCTGATTCTTGTACCAGGTACTAGTACCAGGTACTAGCAAAGTCCTCGAGCGCGAAAAATATGTTCCGAAGTTTGTCTTCTTCAGACCACTTGTTCAGGGCTGTGACGCGCTCATAACGTTCCAGGCAGTCTTGCACATCCTCGCAAGTGGAGCCCCGGAACACGGGGGGTAGGCGAGGCTGCTGGGTCACGACCGGCGCAGGTGTGCTGGGGGCCTCCATCGGGGACGGTGAACGGTAATTAAGGCGATGATTGGTAACTGTTGGTGGTTCCAATTCAGCTGGTGGCCCTTGTAGTCGGTAGCTATACGAGTCTACTCTTTCTTCTCCTCTCTGGCGGCTTCGTCTGTGTCGGCTGCTTGAGAGGTACTTGGGCTGGTTTCGCGGGCTGATGGGAGTGGCCTGAGCATCAGCACCTCCACCGAATGTCACGTAGGTGACGGCTGGCCAGTGTACAGACAGGGGGGAGAAAGCAGACTATGACGGCAGTAAAACAAAAGATGGTTTATTGGGCGGTGTCCTGAGCAACAGCACCTCCACCGAATGTCACGTACGTCACAGCTGGCCGGCGTACAGAAAGGGGGAGAAAGCAGACTATGAACATAAGCAGTAAAACAAAAGATGGTTTATTTGGCTAACTTGTGCCCGAAAGGAAACTCGAACGTACTGTTCCGCAACAGCCAGAAATAAAAGGAAAGGGGTGTGTACGGCGATTTATCCCCTACCCTCGCATTGCAACTTATCTGGCCAACAGGCTGGGGCACGAATGCACTTGAACACATGCAAGGAAGATAATGAGATATGCCAGTCCACTCCTTTTTTTCTAAATGAATGTGGCAATATATACCTGTGTGTATGCTTATACTGCCTCCACTTTTCACACTTGGCAAAAACACTACATTTGTTATACAAAACATTGTCATAAACAAGCGTTTGCTGGCTTGCAATGACATTTTGATAATATAAGATATTGAAAGCAGCACAATATAAGCTGCTGATAGTAAATGAGAACTTGCTATAATGATTTAAGGCAGAATAACAGATGTGCTGTATATACAACTGTGCTTTATAATATCCCTAAAATAACCCCCTTTGCACGGAGGAAGGAAAGATAGGAGAGGCCCTGACGTCACTCGTTGTGAAGCTGCGATGAAGCCGGAAGTCGGCCATATTGACTGGGCAAATTGTCCCTTGTTTACATCTGAATCTAGAGCAGAAGGCACGACTCTCTCTCCGGCTCGGAAAGCATGTGAGCTGCGCAGCGCGCATGTGGTGACGATCCGAATTTAATGAAATGGGGCTCAACACTCTGGGCCAGGGCGACACCTTCAGGAAAATAATTTCATCTGATTTTTAACAGCGAGTAACAGCTCACCGACAACAAAGTTCAGTTCAGTTCAGTTCATTTCCTTAAAGGCCCCGTTTATAGGGGTGTTACATAAGGGGTGGGGACAACATGTAATGGGTAAATCCAAATAAACATAAAAACCAATAGAACTTTGGAAAAAGAGAAGAAAGTAAAAGAAAAAAATGTTGATAGACTGTAAAAACAAGAACACGCGCTAAGTGATTATTTGGTAACATTAGAAGAAACAACATGATGTGGCAATATAACATAATATTCATTGAAAATCTTGCACAAAAATAACACTGTATAAATAAATACAACAACAAACAATGAACACTGTAGAAATAAAGACTCGCGTTAAGTACAATCAATGGCAAATAATTTGGTAAAACAGAAGACACAGCAGCATAGAACATGTGACGGTTATTTGTAGATACAACATGGTGCGAAAGGGCATTCCACTCTGATGCTGTACGAGAAAAAAAAATGAAGTAGAGGAGGTAGTAGTGTGTGTGTGGGGTTTTGAGACCTGTAGCGGGTGACCAGTCCGTTGCGATATCCTTGATGGTGGGGTGAACTGTAAAAAAACTTATGAAAAAGACCAAGGCTGGATATCGTACGACGGTGTAAGAGGGATTGTAGTTTAGATTTCTCTTTTAGGGCGGATGTGCTTACGTCATACGAGTAGGATGAATGAATGAATCTTGCTGCGTAATTTTGAAGAGTCTCAAGTGCGTTGATGAGGTATGATGAGGTAGTGCATTGATGAAGCAAACACAAGAGAATGCGCGCTAGATGCACTGACAATGGCGAGTGTTTTCTTGTGATTAATTCAGCAACTGCACAGACAACACGATCGGTCGTACGCCTTCTACGGTTGCATTCTGCCATGCGGCCGACGCAGCGTCCAACCACTGTGTCTGTGTTTCGCGTGAAATTCACCGGCGTCAGCATTCTGCGACCGTGGTGACTTTGAGCACGGTGCAAGTGACACACGAACGCGGTTGCTGTTACCTTGAGAAAACATGCAATGTTGGGGGAGAGTATACGAAGCGGAACAGAAAAGGTGCTTTAATACGCACATGCAATTTGTTACTGTACACACAGAACATGAAACTACGTATGTGCACATGGTCCTCATTGTGTCTTGCTGGGCTCAACAGCGTCGTCCGAAGTACTGCCCAACCGTCACTGACCTGCAAGGCGTTCGTCGTCGTTCCTCTTCGTCATGGTGCCCAACGCAATTTCACTGAACACTAATTGTTTCATCCGCGTCATCCACCGCACGACACATGGATATGCACTGGTTCTAAGCACTGTTGAAACCCCGTGATGGACAAAAGGATTTGTAAATGTTGCTAACAGTACAGTAACTGCCAGGAGAACACTGCGTAACCAATAACGCAACGCAGAGCACGAATATTGTCCACCGCGGCTCAGCACGAGACCTGGAGAGGCACACATGCCGCCACCAGCCGTGGCCGCTCACTGCTAGACCAGCTCCACTGCTACAGTGTACCAATGCGCTCTACTATGCGCAACAAGTAACCATATCAATGCCGCCATTGCGCCCAGTTTTATGGCCGGCATGATGTCATTTCCCCCACACTTTTCACGTAGTGCCGCCTGGGCATGCCCTCTCCTACCTTTTCTTCCTCCGTGCCCCCTTTGCATAGAGTTTGTGACTCGGAGGTAAATGGGTCCCTTCGGCTCGGCCTTCCGGTATATAAGGACTCGGAGCTTGTAGAAACGATGCACAGTAAGCGTGAAATCACTCGCTTAGAACAAAATAAGCCTTTCAAAAAGCATTATGATGCTTTGCAAAACTGGTACAATAAAACTAAGTTGTCACCAATATAAATGTTGTGGCAAAGTTACTTGTACTCAGCTATCTCATAAAACAATCAAGTGCATGTGTGTCGTAGAGACAGCCGACATAACGAGTGCATGAATTCATCACAGTTTCGCTACTTCAGCACTATTTTTGGTTGGCCAGAAGCCACTTGTGATGTAGCGCGGCTGAAAGCGCTGCTTTCAAACTGCACAATTTCGATTGAGCAGCTAAGTGGACTCATGCAAATTCGTGTGCGTCGTTTTTTCTTTTGCGGGTTAACAGGCTCCTGAAACAGGGAACTTCCCAACACAATTTAGGCACCCCTGCATGTTCACTCGTGCACCATGGCGCGTCGCAGGTGTGCATGCATAATACAGGCTCAATAATGCATTAAATGCTCTAAAAGCTAGCAATCACACGCTTTTGCAGGATACGGCAAGTCCGCTCCAAATGCAGGCGCTCTTGACATCTTCAGTACAAAGTGACTACAGCACCGCTGCTGCTGTCACCCGCCGGATAACCAGCCGAGAAGCAATGCGGCCGCCTCGTTCCTTCCACTGCCCCTGTCTAGTACACTGTAACAATGGGCTCCTTCCTGTCCAACCTACCTCTTGAAGAGAGGATTGCAGCATGCGGCAACCTCGTTGCTTCATCGACTGGTCAAGCACGCTATCTCGCTTATCACCTTCGGAAACACTTGTGTCGCCCAGTCGTTACCCAGTTGTTTGGCGCATTTGTTCGTTGGAGGGCTTTTGGGAAAGGATTTGCGAAATGCCGTATTCACTTAAGTCTGAACAGACTCCGATTCTAAGCCGACCCCCAAAAAGTCAGAAGACTATAAAAAAATGGCAGCATATCCACGGAGTGAATGATGGAGAGTGGGGCGAAGCATTCGTCCGTCCATGCGTCCGTCTGTGTGACCGTCCATGCGTCTGTTTGTGCGCCCGTCCCTGCATTCTTTCATGCATCCGCCCCTGCGTCCGTTCATGCGTCCATCCATGCAACTGTTTGTGTGTCCGTTCGTTCATCTATTCAACACTCCAAGTCCCACCGCATCTTTTTATCATATATTCCCCATATAGAAGCACCGCCATCCAGTGGACATTCTAAGGACTAAACGAGAGGTGGCACACGCACACTTTCTTACGGCCTGCGCTTTGGGTCCACTTTCCACCTTTAACCACCTCGAGTTCATGGTATATTCTAGTTCACTGTATTAATGGCACTGCGACCAAACGCTCGCTAAACCTTTCGAAAACCAAGGAGGTTACGCCCAGCGAGTATAACGTAGCAACCTTTCCCTGTCAGATAGGGCTCAATTTACATGCCAATGGAGGCTAATGAGAAATGAGAGACAGGAGAATTCGGCTTTTACTTTCTTACGGCTTGCGCTTCATATCTACTTCTCATTTTTAACCACCTTGAGTTCATTCATGGTATATACAAGTTCATTGTATTCATGGCACTGCGGCTCAATGCTCGCTAAACCTTTCTAAAGCTAAGGAGGTTACACCTAGCGAGTATAATGTAGCATCCCTTTCTTGTCCGATAGTGCTCAATGTACATGCCAATGGCTGCTAATGGGGATCGCAGCGTGCGCGTTGACTAAAAGCCGAATGCTCATGTCTCTCATTCCCCATTAGCAGCCATTGGCATGTACTTGAGCACTATTTTTTATTGTTAAACAACGTACAGAAGAAATCTCTCACTGGCGCCACCTTGGAGGTCAAGTGTTATACCTTTTTCGGGTATGTGCCACTGGTGGTTACATACGAGGGACGCCCAAGCCACGCCACAAGGAGCTTTGCCCCTAAAAAATTTACCTTAACTGTAGGCTGACCGAAACATCACCTTCAAAAACACTTGTGTCCCCTAGTCGTTTCCCAGTTGTTTGGTGGCATCTGTTCGCCGGAGGGCTATTGGAAAAGGATTTGCAAAATACCGTATTTACTCGAGTCTAAACAGACTCTGATTCTAAGCCCACCACCAAAAAGTTTGAAGCCTAGAAAAAAAAAAATACCTCGAATGTAGGGCGACCGAAACAGGGAAAACAGCGTTCACAAAGAGATAACATTTATTGAACCTAAAGATGAAACAAAGCAGTTTGTTTTGCGATCCAACTAACTCGAGAAACATGCCGCCGCTAATCCTGTTCTGTGTGTATGTCATCATTTTTTTTGCGCGACTTCTAGATAGTTGTGACATAAAAGATACTGCACTTGCCGATGCCATACTCATTGTGACTCGTAGTCGCAGCTTCTTTCGTCGCTGGCTTCTTTCTCGCTGTCTTCAAACAGTGTGCAATCCTCGGAGCCATCAAGTGCAATGAATATGCCGCACTTCTTAAAAGAGCCCACAATCAATGTGTCTAGGATGTTGTTCCACGCTGCAGCAGCAGCTCCCCCAGCGACCCAAATTTTTTTCGTCCACTCCAAAGTTCCACTCGGCTTGAACGTTGGACGACGACATTGCGGCTAGGACAACTTTTCTTTTATAAGCGGCACTATATTCACACCGCCTGTAAGGCACCATTGAGCTATGCCACACACGGACCACTTGAAGGGCGACTAGAAATGGCGAACGGCTCGCCTCAACACTCGTCACAACTATCAAATAGCCGCCTCATGTGTGTATTTAAACCATGTGTTGGCTCGGCTACTAACGGCTACAATAGCCTCTAGGTGGCACTAGCTGTGCACAACTTTTCTCAATCAAAAATGGCCTGTTTTTCAAAATCTTTGAATCTAAGCTGACCCTGAAGTTTGCTCAAGTTTTATACCAAGAAATGTGAAAAAAAAAAACTGTTGGCCTAGATTCAAATAAATACGGTACTCAAAGTGGAGTCTTGGAAACATGTACGCATCCTCAAAAACTGGTTGAGGGTAAGCTGTTTGAATGACAAGGCCAAGGCCCCCATGGTCATGTGCTACTGAAAGAGTAGTGGAGGTCAGTAAAAGCAGCCACTCAATTCATGTGGGCTTGTGCTCTCACTAATGAGTGAAGAAGCAGTGGCAAACAGTCAGGACTGGTAGAAACAGCGTTTGTAGGAGGGGCCAAGGTGCCTCGGTTCACGGAAAGATTACTGATGAAAGGTGCCAAATATAGTTTACCAGTCATAGTACCTAAGCACGAGCTCCTAGCCATAGCTCACATGTTGGCTGACTTGGTGCCCGGCAAAGATAGAGAGAGTTGCCTCTCGACAGCAGTCGTGGCATTAGGTCATGCGCCACGTAGTGAGGTTTGCAGCCGCATGGCTTTACACAAGACAGCGGAGTGCGTCAACAACTTGGATTGTGCCAGGATGGTGGTTTACTGCTCTGCTCGAACTGCTCTTCAAAGAAAAAGCAAAAACAGCTTTGGAAAAGAACTTGAAACCATTCCGCCGGATGCCTTCCAAGGTCAATTCAAGAGCGGTAGTTCTCCTATTGGAAGCAGGACTAGAAAGTCTTTCACAAGCTGGGAGGTCTTGCAAGGGCGTGTTCTAGAAGTATTCTTCGCGGCTAAAACCCATAAGGTCATGGGTCTCCTACAAGCCATGTCGTAGAAAAGGGATGTTGGCAGCACTTCGTCAATTCCTACCTACACCTGAATCTATCGGCTTCTGATCACCCCTGAAGACTTAATGTCAGACATGCACGGTGCTCATTATGAATTTTTTCGTTGAAGAATTGCTTTATTTTGCGCCACATGATGAACTGTCACTTTGTGAACAGAAGGCCATTGACTCTGTCGGGGCAGTAAATTTTCTAATTTAATGAAGGTACTTCAATGTTACCTGTGTTCGACCATAGTGTACTGGAAACAGTGGTGAATGGCGAATAAGGGTTTATCATCTACGGGTGACAAATCTCAATTGTTCTTTGTGTATAATTACTGTATTACAGTAAAAAACTACATGTAATGTTTGCTGTGCTTTCACTGGCTTTACTGTCTGTTGTTAGGTTGTGTTTAGGAAAGAATGAAGCCCTTGAGGCATTCACTTTTTTTTGTTTGGGGAATGAATAGACAGACAGACAGACAGACAGATAAGGAACTTTATTGGGTCCTGAGAAACGCTACTCCTTTAGAGCAACGTCGCAGGCTGCTTCCACATAGGAACGGGGAGGCCTAGCCTCACCGCCGCATCGTGGGCCTTCTGGACAGCCCATAGTTGTGGTAGCAACTCTGAACTTCGTAAGACAGAGTATTAATCTTCTTCTGTGAGCTGACTTGGGCCCCATAACGAGGGGCACTGCCAGAGCATATGTGCTTAGTCACTAACCTCACCACAATCAGGACAAGTAGTGTCAAAAGCCTCTGAGGAGACTATGCTGAGGGAAAATAGACTTGGATAGGACCTGGTCTGAAGCATTCTAAATGGGATGGCCTGACATCTAGACAACTTGTTATGCGGAGGAGCAAATGACCGCCTACTCAACTGGTAGTGTTTAGCCGCTTCACTGGATGTAAGAAAGCGTCCCTGAACATCTCGCTTCCAACCTGTGGACCTACGTCCTCCCCAGCGCCGAGGGTTAGTGCACGTGCCCGGGAGTGAGCAGTGTCATTAAGGTTCACTAGAGGGTCTAGTAGGGGTTCGAGATGTGCAGGAAACGAGGTAATGGTATATGGAGAAAGTGTCCTATTTTCAAGTAGTTTAAATACTTCAGTACAGATGAAACCAGAGGCGAAAGCCTGGACCGCTGACATTGAGTTGGTGAAGACTTGCGATGTACTGTCATTTAGAAGGACAAGGGCTACAGCCAACTGTATGGCTCTTGAGGGAGTACAGTCCCTAACTGACGCAGCATTGATAATAGAACCCATATCATTGACGGAAATAATAGAAAACCTAGCTGAGCGACCGTACTGAGCAGCATCAACAAAACACACTGAATGAGGATTGTTCCTGGTGTTGTTCAGAAGTATGATGGCCCTAGCCCGGCACCTTCTTACGTTGTGCTGAGGATGGTCGTTTCGTGGAAACAGAGAGACTTGGATGGCAGTACATTGTTCATCTGGCAGTTGAAGACGGTGATCCTCTACGAGTGCCGGACTGAGACCTAGGACGGACGGAATCTTTCTACCAGCCAGCGTAGATGACAGGCGCATTTGCTTTGCAGTCTCTTGGGCTTCAATGATCTCATTTAGGGTGTTACGAACTCCTACCTGCATAAGTCGTTCAGTGCTTGTTCGCACGGGGATGCCCAACACCCTCTTCACGCTTTTTCTGACCAGAGCTTCCAGCTTCTTCTTTTCGAATCCATACCAAGAGTGCATGGCAGCAACGTACGTTTTATGACTCATGAGGAAAGCATGAAAGAGCCTCAGTAGATTGTCCTCTCTGAGTCCCCTCCTTCTGCTCGAAATTCTATTAATCAACCTAATCATGTTCTCGGTCTTAGTTGAAGTCTTAGCGATGGTTTGTCCGTTGTACCCGTGCGACTCTATAATCATGCCCAGCACTCTAATAGCGTCCACTCTCGGAATGGGGGCGCCACTTCCGGTGCCACTTTCTACTTCCCCTTCGCTACCTCTGGGACACCAGATGGTAATATCATCAGCGTAAAGCGTATGGCTGGTGCCCTTCACATTAGATAGCAGTGTGGACAACTTGCATATAGCGATGTTAAAGAGGAGTGGGGATATCACCGCTTCTTGGGGTGTGCCTTTAGGGTCCAGTGATATGGGAGAGGACTTGAGGTCTCCAATATTGAGCATGGCCTTCCTGGTTTCGAGAAAGGAGCTGACGTATCTGTGGAAGGCTTCGCCCAGTACAAGCTCCAAAATGGAGTTTAAGATGTGCACGTAAGAGATATTGTCAAACACCTTGCCGACACAGGATGTTAGCGATATGGGCCTAAGATTGCCTAAACCTGGAGGTCGCCCCGGCTTGGGAATGAAGACAACCGACGCCATTTTCTAAGAGTATAGGACAGAACCTTCTTTCTATATGTGATTAATCTCATCGGTAAGAAAATTGATGGATTCGTCTTCCACATTCCTGAAGGCCTTATTAGAGATGCCATCCGGCCCTTGAGCTGATCTTTCATTAAGGTTTTGAAGAACTTCCTAAATGTCACTGATGGTAAAGGGCTCTCCGAGCTCAGTTCAAGGGGGTCCAGGGTAAGATGGATAGTCTGAACAGCTCGAGGAGCCAATGAATAAATATCTGTGAGCCAAACCATCCAGTATAGCGTCTTCAGAATCAGACTGTCTGAAGGTATGTATGAGTTTAGCAATAACTTGTCTTTAATTACTCTTGCAATTTGTCTCGTTCAGAAGGTGCTTTAGCAAAGTCCATTTCCTTCCTATTCTAATTTGGCCATCAACAGAATTGCACACCTCATCCCACTGCTACCTAGAGAGGGTCTGGCAGTGGTCCTCGATGGTTCGGCAAGTTGTGCAATTTTCTTGCGGAGCTGACGATTGAGCCTCTGCCCCTTCCACCTATTGAGTAATGATTTCTTGGCCTCTAGGAGGTACGCGAGGCGGCTTTCCATTCTATTCGTTAACAAATCCCTGTGCATCTTTTTGTCGCCTTACTAATGTCTCCCTTGAGCTGTTTGGCCCATTGATCCAGGCTGAGGGTTGAGTCTTTAGCTTGCGCACATTCTTTTCTAATATGCCAGAAGTAATACCAATCTGTGAAACTAAACTCTCTTACGGGCTTGTCCTTCACACTGATATGGTTAGCTAGGACATTATCGTCACTACCGAGATCCACGTGCAAGTTGTGCCAAGTAGCAGATTCAACATTTTTAACAAAGGTAGATCTGGCGTGGTGTCCCTCGTGCAGGAGTTACCCATCCTGGTCAGAAATGCTGGGTCCGTGGCCAGGGTGAGGTTCAAGTTCGCCGCTGCTTGCCACAAATTCTCGCCTTTACGGGATGACCTAAGATAACCCCAAGCCTGATGAGGAGTGTTGAAATCACCCGCAACCACAAGCGGGGTCATACCAGTCCTGGCGGCAGCCCTATTCAAGAGCACTGCAAACCTTTGTCTCGAGTCATTTGGCGAACTATAAATATGCAGGATGAAAACACACTCTTGAAATGAATCCCCGGAATAATTTCGACCAATGAGTGTTCCACTTTACTACTGTTCATAGAAATATCATGCGAGATATAGGTGTATATAGGAGATATAGGTGTAGGTGATACGAGCGTGCAAATGCCCCTTTGTCGGTCTTCATAAAGAGGGTGAGATGTGTAACCCGACAAAGTGACAGAATCCAAAAGCGTCTCTTGAAGCAAAATAACGTGCAGCTTTTCAGAGTGAGAAGGAATGAACTATAATGTGCGGCTTTTCAGAGTGAGAATGAATGAACTGCTGAAGAACTGCCTTTTTGCGGAAAAAACCCCCAGCAGTTCCACTGCCGAATCCTCAACTCTTTAGGCGGACGTGCCATGGTTAGGCTCGAAAAATATGTGCCTGCATTTGAGCGCGTTGACCTTAGCGTCCAACCCACAGAAGTTAGCGTCTGTGATGTAGTGTCAAGTTTTGGGCCCAGGACCGTTAGCCAAGAAACAATCGAGCCACGAGTGCACGTGCACACACACACACACACACACACGCACACACACACACACACACACACACACACACACACACACAGAGAGAGAGAGAGAGAGAGAGAGAGAGACAGAGAGAGATTTGGGTGCACGTTAAAGAACCCCAGGTGGTCGAAATTTCCGGAGGCCTCCACTACGGCGTCTCTCATAATCATATGGTGGTTTTGGGACGTTAAACCTCACATATCATCATCAACGCTCACACACACACACACACACACACACACTATATTTACACAGGAAAAGCAACTATTAATAGAGCAACTATTATTATTTATTTCTAAACATAGTCTGTCACATGCAGTTCTATGGGAAACCTCTCACTAATTAAAAGTCTCTCACCGTTTTTTGCTTGGGCTTGGCCGCTGATCGCTCGGGGTGACGTGCCGTCTGTCCCATTGGTGTCTTCAACGTGAGTTGGCCCGTTGACCCACGCCATCTCGCGGCCTTCTGCCGCAGTAGCAGCAGGAGGGTAGCGGTCGCTCGGAAGCTCCGCCCTGGAGCAACAGCTCTCAGCCGCCGCATTCGTCCCAGTAGCACACCTGGGTCGTGCCAGCCACCCGGAACGGCAGCAGGACCAGCGGCCCACAGCAAACCGGAACTCTTAACGAATCGGGATGGCAGCTGGAACAGCGGAACCTTGCCTGGTCCCTGGGCCAGTCACCCAGCCGGAGTCGAGGCCTCGTTAGCTGATTGTTCAGCTGTCAGTAACGAGAGCCTGAACAGCAGCGGATCGCCTGGTCCTTGGGCCAGTCACCCAGCCGGAGTCCAGGACAGTACAGCACCTAGAGGACGTCTTTTAATTCTCCGGACCGGTTGTCCAGCCAAGAACCGTCTGTCCTTGCCCGCTTCGCTGCTTCGAACGCTGTCACGCGCTTCCCGATCCTGTGCGCTCTTCTTTGTCGTCTTCACTCTTCCGCCCATATTATCACAGCGTCCAACGTATTGATTTTAGCATCCAGTGTGGTGAACTTGTCCGCCAAGGTATCGACCTTAACATGAACCAATGCGATTGTTTGGCTAAGGGGCTGGAACATGTCTCTGATCTTCGTTTTAAAACTATGCAGTTCCTCATTAAGAGTGGGCCTCGTCAAAGCCCTCTTTTTGGAACCATGAAAGTGCAGTACACTGCACTTTCATGGTTGTTCTGACAGGCGTCTTCGCAGGGTTTTCCACGGGCGTTTCCATGGCCATTTCTATAGGTGTTTCCATGGGCATTTCCATAGGCGTTTCAACGCGCGTTTCGAGTCTAGTGACCTGAGGGGGTTGTAGAGCCTCACTTTTAGCATTATTTTAATCATTGTTAAGTGCGACTAACTTGACTCTAAGTTGCACAATCGCCTTCTTTAGTGCAGCGTTTTTTCTTTCCAGCTGAATAATTATATCATTGTACTGCTCTGGCAGCATGCCCCTCGTTACCTGTTTCTGGGATCCTTTCACGCGGTCAGCTCGCTCGGTCGCTGTGGCAGCAGGCACCTGAATGCTGACGGCCGGGCCCCGTGATCGGGAACAGCTTCTGGACTGTGAACGGCTTGTGGATCGGGGACTGCTCCTGTATCAGGAGCGCCACCTCGAGCTCCTGGACTGGGACCTGGACTTGTTGGCTGGTTTAGACAGCTCATGTATCCGTGGAAAGTCCCTGTCAAAATCGAGTCTCTCTCTTCTGGGCTGTCTGACGATGTAAGGTATCTCGAATCTTTGTGTTCAGGTTCTGTCGGCCGTTAGATGAGGCCCTCCACAGAAGGTGCACTTCGATGAGCAAAACGTGCTGGTCGCCAGTGGAGGTCATTTCGCAACCTCGACAGCTAACATTTCCTGGAGTGGGGCACACGTCGGCTCTGTGGCCGAGTCTGCCACAGGTATAGTAAACACCCGTCTGCCGTCGGTAGAGGGTGCACTTGACTATGCTGTGACCGCACATGACGTAATTTGGGACTCGAAGTCCCTTAAAGAGGATAATGACTGTGGTAGAATTCTTGATTCGCTGCACTTTGAGAACAGGGGGGTTCCTCGGCTGAATAAGAAGTCTTCTCAGCTCTTCTTGTCAATTTCCATATCTATGTTTGTGATGATGCCCTTGCATGTGTTGCCGGGTGCAGCAATGTAAGAGCTAACCTCGTATCTTGCGTTATTAATGGTGATCGCCTCTAGACTTGCGTAGGCCTTGGCATTGGCCTGCGATGGCGTACTAATCACAACAATGTTCTGCATAGCGTTAGGACAAATGATGTCTTCTGTGACATCCGCAGCGAAGAGACGCGCGGCTGTCATGAGCGCATGAGGAATCTGGCCCTTACTGGTATTCTTAACATTCAGGCCTCCCCGAGGCCTAACAATGATTCGAAAATGCTCCCTTGGTAGATGAGGCAGCCTTGACGCGTTGGCGAGGGTGTTTCTTTACGTTGGTGGGAAATCGGATGCCAGCGTTCTTGCCGTATGGTGGGCCTTGAACTTCAGTGCCCACCACGAGTGTTTTAGTTGATTTACGCTTAGAAAGCGCCGTTGTCCACCTAGAACACTGGAATTCTTCGGGAGAAATGTCCTCTCCTTGCACAGTGACTTGCATAGCCATCTTAGCTAAGCCTAGCATTAGGCTTAGCTTAGCTTAACCTTAGGCTTAGCAAGCCACGTCGTGGTCGAGCAAGAAAGTCCTTCAAAAGTCTGTAAAAGATCCACCCACCATGACAAAATTGTTTTCACGTGGTCCTCAACACTTCAGGCGTCGACTGGAGCAAAAGCATCAAACACATAGCTAACTTTTCACAGAAAAAAGGTGAACAAGCAGGAGTCTATGTTTAATCGACCGCATGAATTGGCGCCCCCTAGAATTTCCAATGAATGGAGCTACTTTTGAATGAATGACACAGATTTTATTTCTGATGAGATACAGAAAAACGAAGCGAAGCTAAGGGCCATTCGACCTGACGTGGCTTCCCTATGCGAATTGATAGAAGTTCAGCAAACAGTGCTACATTGAATAATTCTCTCCTCCCACTTTTATTTGTTGAAGAGTATACAATTTACATGACCATGTGTTTTCAAAATTTAAAAATTTGTAGCTCTTGCTTCATGGCTTACTTCTTTATCATTCAGTCGAAGCAGCAAGAAAAAAAAATTTAACTGTCATTATTACATCTGGATTGGTCCCTCTTGATGTCTGTTTGTAGCAAAGTATGAGCTTGCCAGTGTGATCATTCTGTTGCAGAAAAAGTATGAGACTGAGTGATTGTGAGTATTGGTAGCAACTCATTGTGATTATTGGTAACAAGAGAGAAAGATTCTCATGATGTGCTAGTAACAGGAGCGAAGCAGCTGCTTTCTCGGTAGCCTTAAAACAAACAAAGATGATAAGGAGGTGAGATTGCAACGCTATCATGCAATGAGCAGGGCGGAGGCAATGTTAAGTGCCTTTTTTAAAAGGTTGTGTTGTGCATGGATAGAGTGTAGTAGACAACTGAAAAATGCCCTGTTTCCCACTGGGATGTGTCTTGTGCAACAACAGGTGGCGTTGCCGCCTGCCCCCCCATGCCCACATAGTGGAGATGCCAGTGGCATTTGTGGACTCGGTGTCCCTGCCTGCCTGGTGCCACCGTACTCTGGCCGAGTGCCCTGTCTCCTCGCTTGCACCCACGAGGATGCGGGCGCAACGCCACTCTTTACCTCGTCATGCGCAGGTGAGATGGGCAGTTTTCTTTAAAAAGAAAAGCAAGCATACTCTGAAGACAGCTCATAATGAATTTAGCCAAACAGGAGTGGCATGTTGATGCCACACAAGTGTCTGTCCACACAGCACAGATGAAGCAATCACTGAAGCAATGTGAGTAGTCCCCACTATAGCACTGCGGATGTTTTAAGTTGCTATTGACCCATGCTGAAAATATTTCGTCACAAAAATGTGTGGAGAATGCAAATCGCTCTGAATTATTGCAAAAGATGTGCCAAATAAGGCACTCGTATTCATTTTGTAGTGTGTTTGTCCTATGTTTTGTCAACGCAAACCCTGGTGGAAATTTTCGCCAGAAAGTTAACATGAACCTGTATTAATGAATTTGGAATCGACCTTAATCTAAATCCAACCTGGGTTTTAAAAATTGATGGTTTCAGTGCATAGGCCAACATGGGTGCTCAAGACATTCGCCATTCCTCAAAGTATCGAGGTTTGGACAAAACGACACTGTTTCATAGTGTCCTTCGCTTCATAGGCTATGGCACACACGAAGGTCAAAGTGCTGCCTAAATGCACCATTCTGCACCTTGTCTGACATACCCGCGCAATAATGAAAATTTCTGCTATAATTGTCAATTGGAAGTGCAGGCCACCAAATCTAGCTGATTATTTTTCAGTTTCGAAATTGTCCACGTCGCCTTTGAGGAGCAGGCGGCCTGCTGCAGTTCCCGCCACTGTGGGGCTGCAGTCGAACTTTGCTCCAAGGAAACGAGAGTTGCTGCCTGCTACAGCTAGGCGCAGTGTAGCCGGTGAGCAGGGTTTATACAACAC